>JAAAKQ030248647.1:8814-28097 GCA_010016005.3 Zanna intricata | reverse complement strand
AAAAAATAATTTGTTTCGTAAATTGAATATAATATATAAATAATAAATTAATTTATTTAATTTATATTTTAAGCTTCCACCACTCCGTATTGAGTGAATTTTCATATGGATGTTATGGATCTTGATGAAAATGTTGAGAGTGTGCCATGTTTAAAAGATGTCTCAACCGATCTAAACCAAATTAAATTTAATTGGGAAGATTTTCTGATATTTTTATTTGCTTTTCCTTGATCAGTTTTTCATCCATAAAAAAAAAAAATTTTTACACAAGAGGTAATTAATTTTTGACACCTAATAATTCCACTCCGAGACACCGCTCGTCAGGGCAATCCGCCCGGAGAGCCTACCTGCGGAGACATGCTGTAAGCACACGCCCTGCAATATATATATATACATATATATATATATTACTAAGATATTAAGTTTTAAGTGAATGTATTTTAGCACTTCTCATACCTCAAAGAAAGAAAATTAATTTCATTCCCCACCCCCAATTCCAGCTTGCGATCGAAAGTAATACCATAATTTTCTTAGAAAAGTTCAGTAAAAACCAAACAGACTAATGACCAGTTCCCAGTTCCATATAAAAAAATAAAATAATAAATAAAATAAATATTATTATTTTTACTATTACTAAAGAATCTGAAAATCAAGGAGAAAAAAATTCTACTGAACGTCAGTCAATCGTTTCATACGTTTATAAAAAATTGACAATGAAATGTGACACGATCTGATTTCACTCCTCTTTCTTCAATATTTTTGACGTATTTTTTTTTTGATTCGGATGACTTGAGTTCTGATTTCCTTCAGTAAACAGTCGGATTTCGATGATGCAACAATGGGATAAAAATGTTACGATCAATTTTCATAGCAGTATTCAATGTTCAACAAAACATTTACACTACAGATCTATTAATCATTTTGTTTTCAGATACAATTTTTATTTCGTTTTTTCATTATGAATCTCATATTAAAACAATTATTATTATGTTTATCTGACAATAATAGAACAAATTATTTGCCATGTGAAATTATCGTAGTAATTAATGTTAATTACTACGTAATTAAGTTTTATAAACTAAAGCAATTTAAATAAAATTTGCGTGAGATATATATATATATATTTTACTTCAATAATTTTTAGTACAGTTATGCACTTAAAACTACAAATACACATATATGTATGAACATGTCTGTTTTATGATTATGTATACTCGTCTTTCATAAATGTAAGTAACAGATGCAAAAATCTCTTTCCATATATTTCAAGTTACACTATGAACCTTATTGGATGGTACCTCCAGTTTACAACAGCTAGAGTGAAACGTTTTTGTCAAGGACACAATACATCTCTACCTTTCGTCTTATTAGGTTCTTTTATATAAATTTATTATATGGTTTCAGTTTGCTATATTCTTTCAAGGTATATTTTATTGTTAGTATAGGAAAATTTCAATTTTACTTGCGATTCCACTTCATAAAAAAGGAAAATCTTGATTTAATTAAAATATTTTAATTACAAATTATTTTGTTATTTGGTATACCTCTTGAATTAACTAACTAGATATTCAGATCATAAAGTACCAGTACATAAAATTTCAATAAAAAAATAAATAAATAAATAAAAATATGAGTACAGAGTGAAAAGTTATAAATTAAAATGATATGATAGTTTTTATAAAATTAAATATAATCACAAATGAAAAGGATCAGTATCTAATTTTGGGTGTGTTTAAAATTGTACGAATTTCCATTTAATTTTTTTTAAACCAGAGCAGACCAAAGTTTACATTTACATTGACCTCTCAGTCTCATGAGCTTTTCAAATAAGACATTACATTTTGTAACTTACATACAAGCTACTCATGCAGATTAAAAATAAGTTCATCTGTAACTATACTATTTTTCGTCTATTGCGTACACGTCAGATAAAGCGTACTACATACACTTATAATAGGTAGTATAGATAAATATAATTAAATACAACAATAATAAAATTAAACAAGAACAAAGAATTAACATTTTATGGTCTTTTCCTTTTCTGTTTAGTCTCCGTAACATTAGAGGATGAATGAGGATGATATGTATGAATATAAATGAAATATAGTCTTGTACGGTCTCAGGTTGACCATTTCTGAGATGTGTGGTTAATTGAAACCCAACCAACAAAGAACACCGTATCCATGATCTAGTATTCAAATCTGTGTAAAAGTAACTGTCATTATGCTCTATGAAAGCTCTAAAACAGGAAGGACATAATGACAGGAAAAATTTAAACAGGAATCATTTAAGAAACTCATTTACTTCATAGAAGGCTTTGGATATTAAATTATAATTTTTCTTAAATAGAATAACTTTAATTTTTTAGATCCTTCAGCCTAATTTATTAAAACGTTTGAATCGTATTAAACTCATAAATCAATTAGTTATGTTTAACTTCTATAAAATAAACATTTCTTCTTTTGTTAACGGTTATAATACTATTTTTTTAAAAAAATGTTCAACTTGGCCGGATTTTTTCGTACCAGAAATAAGTTTTCTACATTAGCTGAAAACTTCATAACTTAATTTTAACATAAAATATTTCAAATGTAACTAAATTAAAATATAATTTGATGATCGTAATTTAAACATTAATAACTGGAAAGTTTCTAAAGTAACAGATTTTTTAGTTTAATGGCTATTCTAATTGTACCTACCGAAGATGATTTGAAGCTTTTCGTACATTTTCAAAAGATTTCTTACACTTCTTGTAATATTTATTTATTTTACGTGAGATATCCTTAAGCTATAAATTTTAATATGCCATTTATAAGTAGGATATTTTTCAAGTTTTCACTATTAAACTCGTATCTGTCTGCACTAAAATACTTTATGAATTTAAAAAAAAAAAATCGATATTTAAATTACACTCATCTAATGAAGAATAATAAAGTGTTTGACAATCTTAAAACTGTGTAACAAATAAACTAGAATGGTAGGCTGCACCATTTGAATTGTTTGAAACACATCAAATGGGGATGTCAAACAGAAGTAAATGTGGAAGAATTAAATAAATAAATACGTATATTTTATAAATTTATAATAATGTAAATTAGTAATACGAACTAAAATTAAAGAAATTTAAAAAAAATTATAACAATAAACACTAGTTTAAAACAAAGATTCATTAAAAATTAAAACAAATATTTTTATATATTTTAATAATAATATATTTGCAAACTTTAGGAGTCAATACTGAAATAAAAAGTAGCAACAACTTATGTTTAATGTGAATTTGAAGAATTAAAAAAAAGGAAATTTTAATGAAGAACATAAAGAAACATAATTTTTAATTTTTATTTGCTTATTTTTTTATGCAGGTTTTGAAATTAATTTTTAAATTTTATTTCATTTCTTCCTTTCTTAATTTTATTTATTTAAAAAAATACAATATATCTACAAAAAATAAAGCCCGTTAGAAAAAAAAAATAGTTGACATGAAACGAGCGGATAACAAACCTACATTTTGATAAAAGTAGGAATAGGAATGTAGGGATACAACGATTGCTAACGAGCTTAAGTTAAGGAGGAATCTCTCCCTTGAATGCGGGTACATGTATTGCTTTTATCTAAAGTTTTGCAACTGATTTTCTTAGTATTTTGAAAATCATAATTAGTTCATTCTTGTATTATTAGCTTTAACAGTCATTAATAACTTATTTCGATAAATGAATTATACTAAAATACATCTTAAAATTAATTACGTAGAACATGTAATCTTTCCTTAAAAATTTCTACTGATATTATCAGAAAGAAAATTACAAGTCATACATCAGAAGAATTTCGTGATTGGAAAATAAAAAAAATATTACGTCGCTCAAAAACTGAAACGGAAAACGGAAAACGTGCTGTAGGATTATTTTATTAAATTTCACGTTCAGATTATATCCAGTAACATTTATTGTTTTGATACAGTAAAACTATTTTCAAACTGTTGTAAAAGACATCATTAAAATCATGAATTAAAAACACTTTGCAAAATTCTTGTTAAATTAAATGACATACTGTTCTAGAATAAATTATCATTATTATTTAATTTAAAGAGATAAAGGAAAATCATAATACAAAGATTTAAAAGATTTTCTATGGCACTTCTAAATTAAACAAATTTTTTGGAATTATTTGTCTTTAATAATTATCCAGAATGAATTGTAATAGAATTTTCTATTACACATTAAGTGATATATGGGCATAGCAGCTTCAATTTTATTAAAACCAAATTATTTAATTATCTTAATTTTATTTTCATTGATAGCTAGTAAAATCCTACTGATTACCATGTCGCGACAAGCAATGTCTATTAAACTGCCATAAAAAATAAACGGTTCTTTAATATACATTAATATCTTATATTAATGAGTATTATATTTTTTCTTTTTCTGTTTAGCCTCCGAACCACAGTAAAGTATTACTTCAGTAGATGAGTAAGTATGATATGTATAAATGTAAATAAAGTGTAGTTTTCTACAGTCTCAGGTCGATCATTCCTGAAATATGAAGGTTAATTGAAACCCAATCACCAAAGAACACCGGAATGCACAATCTAATATTTAAATCTGTATAAAAGTAAATAATGCCTTTACCAAGATTTGAACCGTAGAATTCTCGACTCCAAAATCAGCTAATTTGAAATTAGCTGATTAAACAACTAGACCAATCCGGTGGCTCAATACAAGATTCCTATCCAAACGTTCAAATTAAGAAAATAAATAAAAGTATTAATCTATCAAGCGTTACCAATTACTATTATTAATAAATTATCGTAGCCTCTTAACATAAAAATAATTATGTCCAAAACTTAAGATTGAATTTAAATTAAAAATAGTTTGCATCAAATTTTTGCGTTTTAATATCGCAAAGGAGTTGACGTCAAAATCTTCAGTTATAAATTCTTTAACAAGTTGTCGGTTAAAAGGGTTAATTTATTATTTTTATTAATATTTATTTTGAAATGAAAAATTACTGTCATATTTGGGAGTACTGTTACTAAATAGCACCTTTATCGAGTAGTTTAGATTTCGATACGTTTAAAAATACTCTGATCCTTTCTCATTGGTGGGTAGATTTTTTCCTTTCCAAGCGGATACGATCAACTATATTTCAGATTTTTTTAAATGTTTAAAATTTGTACTTAGTTGAATTACATATTTATATTAGTAACAAAATGTACCGTTAAATATTTTATAATTCTTGTAAAAACTATACTCCACTGTCAAACTCATATGTCATTAATAAAGTTATGTTTTAGTTTCAATTAGTTTGATTTTATTATATGAAAAACAATGATTAATTATAATTAACATTTAGTAATAAATAAAATTATTTGATTGCATTAAATAACAAAGATTTGATTCATTTTTATGAAATTCAGCAATAAGTAAATTAATTTACTAAATTTTCCGGTTTTTGTCATCTCACATAAGTTTTGTTCATGACAAAAAGTAGCATTAGTGAGAGTTTTAATAAAATTAACAACATAATAATAAAAATACGTAAAAAAATAACATAATTAAAAATTAATAAATGGATACACTTATAGTAACCGATTTATTATTTATATTTCTAATGATGATAAAATAAATATAATGACATGTAAAGGGAACACGATAATAACATTTTATGAAAATGTTACATTTGTAATTGTGTTTACTATTACTGAAATATTTAATAACATTTTTATTAATTGAATAATGTTTTTATTAATTTTTTATTTGTTTTATAATAGTAGCTTTTAGAGCTATATTATTGAATGCAGAATGCAATGTAAAAGTGACAAACAAAACAAATCCCAACAGCATTTTTCCGTTGTTTTATTTTTATATGATATTTGTTTTACATTTCTGATTGCTGATATAGTATAAAAAAAATACGTACCGTAAAACAAGTTTAATTAAGATTTTTCTAGCCAAAATGATTTTAAAGATTGTCAAGTTTGCTAACTCCCGTAGCGGAGTACGTACCTTTTATCCACCGTGTTCAAAGAAAATGTTACTGTCTGCTATTTCGGAGAGACAGAAGGATAAATTACAAAGTTTATAATTTATAATCTACGAATCTATATTATTTTAAAATGTCAGATTATTATTTTATCTACTATGACGTTTCCTTATTATGTTTACGATTAACTATTTATTATGTCTATATTTTAAAAATATTTATTACTTTAATTTCTATGATTTGCTTATGATTTTGTGTTATAATTTTAAGCACCTCCTTTTGTAAGGGCGAAGTCTTGAAAAAAAAATATTAAAAAACATAATAAATTAAGTAAATTGTATTAAAATAATGAAGCCATAAAACAGCACTTATAAGTTAAAAAAACAAAAAGTGCGGTACGCGAAAGTATTACTAAATTTACAAATCAAAGTATACGTTTATATCTTTGTGTAGTTATTTGGTTTTAAATATTTCATTCAATTTAGTAAAAATTTATAATGATTACAAATAAAATAAAAACAGAAAAGACTTTGTACAATATTATTTTGAGTTTGCAAAAGGTCTTTAATCAATTTCCGATTTAAAGAATCCTGCCACAAGAAAAATATATGATTTCGTCCCTTGCTTTCTAAATAATACTTCATTTTTTCGTTCAATAAATGTGTTGATATAATTTAATAAATATTAAATCAAGTTTGGGCTTTATTTTTAATCAGTTGCTCAGTTTTTTACGTTATTTTAGCATCCTATGTATTTTAGATAGTTCTTCGTTTTAATTTAATGAAATAGGTTAGCTGTTACGGTATCCTAATGAAAATTTTAAAGTAATCGGTCGATCGGTTCTCACGTGATGCTGTTGCAAACAAACAGGCAAACTTTAGCAATCACATTTGTATAAGACATTTATAAATGAGTTCATACATGAATTGTACATCTACATGTCAAAATAGCTATTTTATTATATTAGTTTTTTAAATAGCCATTAGCTAAGGTTCTCAGTAATGTGAGGGTAAGAATATGTTTTTTCTCAAGTTTTGCAATAATTTTTTCACAATTTTTCGTAAAAATACTTTGGAGGTGGGCGGTATCATTCTCTTTTAAATATTATCAAAATCAGTTCAATATAACAAAGTCGTTTTGAGTAATAATAACCAATGACAATGATAGTGACTTATAAGAGTAAGTCACTATATTAATAAAAAAAGTATTATAATTAATCATTAAATTAAATAAGATTTTTAATAATTACAGATAAGTTTTGATCAGTGGACTTGGTCATAAGCCTTACATTACACAATCTAGATATTATTAATAACTTTTTTAAATCCTAAATTATATTTAGAATAATAATTTTCTATAATGAACAATTGGTAAATTTATCAGAAGGTTAATTCAGTTATAAATTAGAAAATACTCATATCAGGAGTTCACTTTATTTATTGTACTTAAGGTATATTATTTGCTAGCTATTATCATTTGTATCTGTGAAAGCACATAGGAATTCAATGCACGTGAAATGTTGGAACTATATACTAGACGTCAGTCTATACAGAACACGCAGTGCTGTACATACAGTGTTCTGCGTATACAGATATTTATTTGTAGACACAGATAACGATGCATTACATCAATTATCTCATTGTTAGCATTGTTCAAAACTAGCTGACATCCCGACAAAGCAAATATTTCACTTAGAACACCCTTTCAGTTTCCGTTTTACCTATGAGCATTTAGAGGTTTCCTTCTAAGAATAATTCTTAAAAGTAAAATGTGTGTTTAATTAACAGCTATTAATGATTTATTTAGTGTTCTTTTATGTATTTTAAGATGCTAGGTTTGCCATTTTACGAGTATCAACCAATTTATTCTGATATAGCTAAAGAGCTTAAAATGGAAATCGAAGATTTTTTAAAATTACATCATACATTTTTCTTGAGCTCATAAATAAGATGATATTTATATTTTTTTTATCACGTCAATTGTTCTTAAGCGGTTCGTAGACAACAATTTTTGAGTTTACTCAACAATTCCAAGTATTTTTAAAATTTTTTTTATTACTAATACTTTGTTTTTCCAACTCTGAAAAGTTTACTATAAGCCTCCTCTCAATCACTTCTTGTTCTTCATTGTCTTTGAACGATAAATTAAGAAGTATGTTTTTACTGATAAATTTTGCCAAGAAAGTATATTCTTTTAATATTTTAGCTAATTATAAGAATTATGAAGCATAACATGTAAACATTTTTGACTGTTTTCAATAATGAGCTATGTGGTTTTATGAAAACTTTGTTATCATTAATCTACAAGTATTACCTGTTATTTATTTCCAATTAAAGGTTTTTAGATTCTTTTGGTAAGCTCGTGTCAATGATTTCCTTAATATTTTTTTAGATATTTTAAAATCAGTTGATTCTATTCAACAAAAAAATAAAAAGTATATATAAAGAACTATCATAAAAAGTGTAAAACATGAAAAAAGATATTTTTGTGGCATTATTCGAACAATCTAATGCAGGCATGCCAAATTCTAGGCAGGACGTCACGACTTTAATATGACTAATTTGGATATACTAAAAAGAAAAATAAGCAAATTGATTTCCTTTATTTGATATCAAAAGAATAATTTTATTTCTTGATAGATTCGCATGATGTACGAGAAGCCTTCAGATATCTTGGATAGTTTTGTTTAATGAGTGTACCTTTAACTTTGAATATTTTCAGACTGGAATTTATTTTAATTCGAACCTAACTACAAAATTTGGTCAAATTTGCTGAAGTACAGTTTCTCAATCTTTCGAACATTTTCAAGAAAATTATATTAATCTGAGAAACACGAAAGGAAGCGATAAAAATTTTTTCTGTGTCATTTTTCATGTGATTAATATTGAATATTAAAAAAAAAAGACTTTCTAGAATAGTTACGCGAAATATAAAATTCCTATAAGATCCGCAAGTGTCCTCAGTATCTATTATTTTCTTATATTTCACACAATTTCCTAGCATACTCTTATTGTAAATTTTGCGACTAAGAATGAGTAAGAGATATTCATTCATTCATTAAAGTAAGATACATTTATAATCTTATTATTTTTTAAATTACTTTGCATTTACTTATGTGTGGTATGCCAATTTCTATTCAATTATTTTTAAAAGAAGCATTAAATGAATGAAAAATAAACCAATATTTTTGCTTTAAAATTCAGCAAGTGAAAGCCATCTTACCTATGAAATAAAAATATATCGACTTCAATTTTTATTATAAATGGAATGGATAAACAAAAATGTGTATTATAAATTTATAAAAACTGTTGTTTGTAGATGGCAGAGAAAGAGAATTACTAATTACTGTCACTCTTGAAAACTACATACCAGTTCTCAATAATAAATCAATGCTAGTTATTAAAAAAAAAGAAAAGTAAAGTGATTTTTAGTTATCCTGCCTCATTGAGACTAATATATATTACACTAGTTGCAGGGCATGCCTACGGCATGCTACCTATTAGGTGTCCAAAATTGATTACCTCGTGTGTAAAATTTTTTTTTTCGAATCATGAAAATTTATATAACTAAAGTTAAATTAGGAATTCAACTCTAGAAATTGATACTAACGAATCGGAATTTTCCGCTAGAGATCAATACAACCTTCTGGTACTAACTTTTCGGTTATAGTTCATTATTTTATGAAGAAAAACAAATAAATAAGAAAAAATTTGTAAAAAAAAAATTTAAAACACCACTACTCTTAAATTAAACGAACGGGTTTTTACCATACTCATTACGCCATTCATCACGCATAAGAAAAGTTGGCAAAACATCAAATTTTTAATTTGGAGCTATATATATATATATATAAGCTATATGGACTCACGTAATCTTAAAATATCACCATCAAAGCTTGTTGTCAAATCCATTCTGAGATACCCTCATAAAATTAATTTTTACATTTTAGTGCATTTAATTTAAGAATGGTGTTTTAATTTTTTTTTTAATATCTTTTACTTTCTACTTTTTAGTGCATTTAATATAAGTAATTTTAAAAAGTTTTTTTAATATAGTTTTTACTTTTTGCTTTTCATAAGTTTATACTTTACAGCTGCGACCGCAGAGGTTTGAGCGTATTTAGCGAAAGATCGGATCCGCACGTTTTACGATGAGTCAAAGCATGTTGTAGTACAAGGTTTTTATAAAAATTATTATAATTCCCCATATATAGTGAAGTCTACAAAATAAATTTATAATTAAAAAGATAAACATCGCTAAATTTTTATGTTAATATTTAATAATGGTATTTGTTAATAATATTTCATTTGTATGTTAATAGTATTTAAATTATTCAGTCTTTGTGTATGTAATCAGATTCCGAACTTGCTAGAAACTTATAGAGAGTACTAGAAACAGTAAAGTTGTATCTTTGTTTGAATTATTATTTTTACTGAAGAATAAATTTTTATTTGGCAATTTACATTGATAAAGTTTAGTTTTGTAATTAATATAATTATTTGTATTATTTAGAATTAATTGCATTTATAAATAATGTAGATATTTGTAATAGAAGAAAATAGATATTTCTAGTGTTTTCTAGACGTATAGCTAAGAGTATATATAGTGGCGGGTCGAGCGACCTGTGGATTGGTTCATTTGTGTATCCAGTTCCGATAGGTTACGCTGCCGCTTGTACTGCACGAAAGTTTGAATTGGTTCATATAGATTATGTTAAGCGTTGTAAATGTTTGCTTTTGTTTAGTGTTAAATAAATTATTATGAGGAAGTTTGATATCGTGTTGGTTATTTACGAATCATATTCTCACAATAATTGGCGACCGGTGATAGTATTATTAAAAAATTTTGAGGAAGTCGATATCATGTTATATACGAATCATTCCTTCACATCATGCAATCAAAACATAGGGCTAAACGATCTAATTAATAAACAAAATCGGGTCAATGAAGCGTGTATTCCAAGCATTAAACAGTTAGCGCTTGACCTGATAATACATCCGCCGTTTGAATCTTGAAAATCGGACGAGCTGTTGCCGAGATACTACGTTGGCACTCCATCTCGAACCCATCCCAAAGTTTTGAACCCCAGGGACACATGAAAATATTATCATCCGACGGGTACCACTGGGAGCAAATGAGTTATCATCGATGGGTTTCGAAAACCTTTTTCAGAGCACTAGGGCTGACCGTTTTTGAGATACTTGCGATTTTCGTCCGAAAATTCGGATCCGGTTAAAAGTACTAAATTTTCCCAAAACTTCGAGATATATGTATGTATATCGATATATTTTTTGCATTTATATCGTTTTATATATATATATATATATATATGGAATATTGATATAGAAAAATATAACAAGTATATACCTGAACACCATGTACTAATGAATCTGGATTATCCGCTAATGGTGATTACATTCCGGTGCTAAGTTAAGAGGGAAGCTCACACAGACACACATACAAATATCGTTTAGTAGAGTAGGACTGACCGTACGCTGAACAAAATGACGTTCAGAGAAAATAAAACTGGTGTCGTTGTTTCACAGATGTATGCATCAAAACTATTAGAAATACAAGAATAAATAATGCAAGTTAATATTCCTTTGAGTGTGCAACTATCATTTTGACATCGTCTCCATTTAGTAGGAATATTTAAAAAATAAATATATTCTTAATAAAATAAAAACACCATTATTTGTATATTTATATCAATTTATGGATGGATGAAAATAATTACGTAAAATATGTAAATTAATCTTAATTCCCATAAATTATAGAACAGAAAAGGATTTTTTTTTAAATAGAGAAAGAAATATATATTAGGAGGACTGGATCGATGAATAAAGGTGACAGGGAAGGAAGTTAAAACAGGAAACTATAATCCCATAGCGTGCGATTGTCCGTTCGTTTTGTAATAGAATGTTGCTCTCATAAAAAAAAAGAAAAAGAATATAAATGGCTTGCCAATTAGATTTCACTGGGAGCTTATCTAATCTTCCTTAACCCTCATGGCTGTGTTTTTCTGCCTTTACCCTTATAGAACTGGTAGAATTTTTTAAATTTATTTATTTTTTTTTATAACCGTAAATTCACATTTATACTATTACATAAGTTGTAATCAAGAAGGTTCGTTAACGTACACTTTACTCATCATCGGAAATGAACTTAATGAGATTTAATGATACGTTTCTGAGATTTTACGAGTATTGATTCGTACTGTTTGGAATGCGTACACATTACAGGAAACGGCCGTTCAGATTTAAAATTCCACTACCTGTAGTTTTTTGTATAACAATAAAATAGAACCATACACGTACTAAATAATTCAAGCGTTATTGATTTCTGACCTTTTTAAAACGAAGGAAGTTCTTATTTTAACTAGTATTTTTATTTGTGTTCAAATTTTACTCTTTACCGCATAAAGTAATTTTGATGATTCCATTTTTATTTTTAACGGTAAGTTCCTTAGGCGGTAAGTTCCTTTAGGTATATCTGTTAATGTAACTTAACATTTTAAATTAAAAATTGCATCTACATAAGTGGTTTGAAAATATTTAAATTTTTAATCATTATCACAATCTTAGTATTATGTTTAGTGTAATAAAAATTAATCATTGTTAAAGCAAATCCTTGACTCTTGGGCCCGTGACGTCATCAAGATCGAGGCTAAAAGTAACTTCCATGAATCAAATAGGATTGCAGTACCTTCGCCATATGATGCTGGCCCCGCCTCTCCGATATCTTGTTCTACCCATTGCCATCTTATCCCCGACCCTTCGCCAACCACCAACTTCTATCAATCCCCGCTTTCCATTCACTAAAAGTATAAATTACTGAAAGGGATAATTAAAGATTATGGGTTGATATTTTCAGATGAACTGATCAGAGAGAACAACAACTCATCAGACAACTATAGTTTCAAGCTATTCATCGTCACAAAGAAGAATAAAGATGAGTAAGGCAAAAAATAATATTTTCTTTATGGAATAAACGTAAACGAAGGAGTTTGAAAAAATTTAAGTCGGGGGCAAAGTGGAAATAAGTAATTAAAAAAAACGGTGTTTTTTTTTGTAAACGACGATGAAGTATTGCACTGACGCATGCCCTGCCTTCGCAGGGTGTGTAGGGCTCAAAGCTAGAACGCTAGCCGTTCTGACTTAGCATATAGCTTAGCTATATTAGCGTATAGCTAAGTGGGCACTGGACATGGAGACGTAGCGACCAGGAAACAGTGTTGCTCCCATCCCGTACCGACTAAATCTCCCCCGCCGTTTCCCAGGGGCGATGGAACCGCCTTTCAGCATCTCATCAGTCAGCCCTGAGTATCGTGGCAGCAGATCAACCTAACCATTTGCTCTTCTCGCTTGGGCTGCTGCAGAGGAGCCCCCCTTCGAGGTCATCCTGGGCTCATTGAGGCACCTCGACTCCCCGCTTGTGAAGTGCCGACGTGTCCCTCCTACAGGAAACTACCCATCCCACCCTTCTAGCCTAAACCTAAAGAGGCGGCATGCGTATTGAAAAATGCACGTATGTCCCTACCCCACCCGCTCGCGACCTCTCAAACCAAGAGGGGCCCTCGTGCTTCATCAGAGTGCCCCGACCCAGCTCACTCTTGCTTGTGTCCTGGACCAACGCATCCTCAGCATTCAGGCTGCCTCCTGTGTCCTACACGATCGCCATGATTGGAACGTCCCGTCTGTTTTTTTTTTTATTTTAATTTGTTTTATGATTATTTTTTAAATTTAATTTTTTATTTTTATTATTTTTTTTGTGTATTTTTATTTTTTTTAACTCAACCGCCTTTACAACCTCTAAGATACTAATACTACTTCCGTCCACTTCTTCATAACTATCCTAAACCTAAATCTAAACCTAACCTAACTTACGCCTGCTTGCTTTTCTTTTTTTTTTATTTTACATACTAAAGGTTTGGTCAGGTCCACTCATGGCCTGAACCCAGGTGTTAACGCTAGTCGTGTATATCGCCATTCCATACATTTTTCTGCTCCCGCTACACGCCCAACACGTCCCAGTAATGCCCGGCCAGGGGGGAAGGGTGGGGTAATAGGGATAAAACACACAATTAGAATAACAAGTAATATAGTAAAATAATGTTAACCTAATACTAAATCTTGAATCGAGTAGTAAATACGCTAATAGCGACCGTAGATTGTACATAAACATGATAAACAGCAAATAACATGATAGTAGAGAAACACGAAAGAAACATGTTATCTAGCTGAAGGCGGCTGCCACTCCGACGCTCCATCTGGATCCTGGTCGCCAGGGTGGAGATCTCCTTCTACTGGTCTCTACCATGAAGCATGTGCTCCACGATATTATCAGGCATGTGATGTTTGAGGCCCAGGATTCTGCTGATCCCCTCCCAACGATGACAGTGGAAGAACACATGCTCCGGGGAGTCTTCATCACAGTAGACCACGCTGAGGAGATTCTTCTTCGAAAAATGAACAGGTAGGTCCCGAACACCCTGTGGCCCGAAAGAAGCTGTGTGAGATGGTAATTCACCTCACCAAACCCCCCTCTGGGGGGGGGATACTGTAGATACTATAGAAACACGGTTCTATCCGGGGGATAAGCCTATGTGTCCAGGCCCCTTTGTCTGAATTATCGTAGGCATTCGGCCATTCTTGGATCAATAGGTCTCTGGCAACCGTTTTATGGACGCCCTCGTGCTTCCTCCTAAGCTTGAGGGCTCGATCGGTGGGATACCTGCGATCACCTAGATTGTGTCCGCCGACACAGTCCAGGAACCTGAAGCTACTTCGTTGTACTGATGTATAGCGGCGCTCATTCCTCTTAACTTCCAAGGCGTCGAACCATACCAGTACTGCGTTCAACGTGATCGACGTAGTGACCGAGAGCAGCAGTCGTCTCTTGCTCGCCCTCGGTCCGGTCTTGTTGTTCATTGTTTTCCCGAGAACAGCCAACACCTGTTCCGCCCTGATGGTCATCTTTCTGATGTGGGTTGACTTCGCGGAACGCTCAATCCAGAATCCAAGGTACTTGGCTTTCCTGGAGTCTGTAATGATGTGTTCATTCACGCGGACTCGAAGCTGTCGGATCCGTCGTCTTCCGACCATGGCCGTCTTCGTTGGGGCAGTTGGAGGCCATGTCCGCGAAGCCAGTTCCCCATCATTCCAATTGCAGCGTTGGTGGCGTCTTCTACCTGATCCTCTGTATGTCCAGATACCAGCAGGGTAAGGTTATTCGCGTACGCGACCGCCCTTAGATCTTCCGGGTAGTCGATCCTCAGCAAGCCGTCGTACGCGATATTTCACATTAGCGGTCCCAAGACCAAGCCCTGTGAAACATTTCACCCCTCCAAACATTTCAAACTCAACAGGGCCTTCCTCAGTGTCAGTGGTGAGGTCCTGTTGTGCAGATAATCTTTGATTACCGCCGTCAGGAGCTAATCGCTTATTCCCCTGGCGCGCAGTTTGTCAATGATGAATTTCCAGGGGACGCAGTTAAAAGCGTTCTGGACATCCAGTAGGATCACTAATGGTATCTTTCTTCGTCTCCTGGTGTCTTCTGCCGTTTCCCTGGCCCATTTCCGCACATGCTGGATCGCCCCCAGGGTAAACTTCCCCCGCTGGAATCCAAATTGCAGCGCTGAAAGTACTCCCGGGCCGTGATTTCCTCCTGTATCCGTACACCGAGCATCCTCGGTCCAAACCCGAGGGGTCGGATTTGGTCTCCTCTCCTGGTGTCGAATCTGGTTTAGGGAGCAGGACCAATAAAACGGTGTTTACCGAACTGGACTAGTGAAGTGTTTACTAAATACGCCTTGAAGCCTTGTACAATACTTGTTACATATCTATTAAAAGAGAGGAGAGATGAGGTTATAAAATGAAGTTTTATAACGAAGAATTAAATAAAACAAAATACGGTGATGTATTTTTGATAGAAAAAGTTTTAAAACAAAAGGAAACATAATGCCTGTATGATAAGAGTTACGATTAGTGGATAATAAAAAAGACTTATTATAAGCAGAACCGCACCTAAGAACATGTTAATTTTAAAAACGGAGTTGAAGGAATCACAAGATAAGATTTCAGTGTTCAATTTTGATAACTTAATCGCAAACAGTATTGAGGATAAAATGAAACAGAGATATTTGAAGTTGCTTCCCATTAATATTAGGTGTTTAGTTGTAGGTCCTTCGAACTGTGGTAAGATGACGCGACTTTTATTTGTTATTTGTCCTTAACGGTATTTCGTTTTAGCAATGTATATTTTCCAGATGATTTTATCAACCGAAATATAAATTTTTACAAAAACTTTTATCCGACTCTGAAGGTACTAACCTTTGGATAACAAACAAAAAGTTGTTCTTTCTTCAAGAAATGAATCAAATTCGGTTATGATTTTTGATGATGATATCAAATCATC
The DNA here is from genome assembly GCA_010016005.3 of Zanna intricata. Taxonomy (NCBI): domain Eukaryota; kingdom Metazoa; phylum Arthropoda; class Insecta; order Hemiptera; family Fulgoridae; genus Zanna; species Zanna intricata. Next base: position 11,702 of record JAAAKQ030248647.1, on the reverse strand, counting down.
ATCAAACGACTGCAATGTCATTTGTATAAAATTAAACGATGTTAGGAATTTTTTGCTGTGGGATGTTATAATAATATCGATATGTTTTATCTAGTCATACGTAAAAAAAAGTCCCAAAACAGCTAGTAAGCGATACAGCAACTATTTTTTTGCTATTCTGACAGGATGAGTGTAATTAGAGACATTTTACCACGATCACATAGTTCCAAGCATGACGATTGACGAATCTAAATGTTTATGCGATCGTGTGTGAAATTACAACAAAAATGGCCTCTAAGTCATTCATATAGAAAACGCAAAGACAGAGGACCGTCACTACTTTAATTTTGACATCTGTGTTACATAAGTTGTTAAGGGGTTCAAGAACGTACGTTGGCCTGCACGATAGCCTGCAATCTGCACGCTAGTCAATACACTTTCTAAAAAGCCTGCGAGCTATCGAATACGTACACTGTACTCTTCCGTAAGCGATCCACTAACGGGTCCGCTAATGTTTTCGCAGCGTTTGCGGATCAGCTTACATTTCCGTTAGCATTAGCGGGTCCGCTAATAGGTCTGCTACCGCACTACCGATGAAATAATCGAATGGGATAAGCTTAAAGATGAAGTCGAATCTGCAACTCCGATAGACCATCCGCATCACAAGATGCGCATGAAGGATTATCGACCTTGTATGAAAAGAGGAAAAGAAAAGAAATGTTAAATCCGCAGAAGAGATCTTAAGTAAATGTGTGCAGATCGACTTGAACGAACGGATGCAAATTGATGAAGCCATTCTACTAGAGTTTACATCACCTGCTATTTACGGAAGTTTGAGATGCTGGACCAGAGGAGGATTGTGCTTACTCCTAAAAAACTTACGTCCTCACTGGAACAGTGTATTTCACTTGTTACGGTAAAAGACACTAGACGTCCCGACAGGAAAGCTGCAGACCGTGACATGTATTAAGATTCAGTTCGAAGGCAGACTGACTGGAGAGTGCATGCTGATGCCGTAAGCGATGTAAATAAATAAAAGTGATAATTTTTACAAAAATGATTTCGAAGGTGATGACTTGAAAATCGAAGTAAAATCTGTTCATTTCGAGCAAGATTATAGAATTTTTATAGGCAACAGAAGATTTCAAGGGTTTACGAATTGTTTTTTTAATAAAGAACTGAGTCCATACCTATATGCCGAGACTACAAAGTGATTCTTATTCGAAATATATCAAGATAATAAGGAGGTTGTTTCCGGCACAGAAAATATTGACAAAGGATCGCCAATTGTTTCTGAAGAGACCACAAACCCGATTACATTTACTTTGATGATTTGAACGAGCTTTAAGAAAGATTGAAATTGTTGATAGCTTCAAAAGATGCCGTCATACCGGTCATCAAAATTAAATAAATTCGAAAATTGAAGAACTGTGAGAACTGGGAATTATAAAAGTAGATATGTGTTCATCTAAGTGTTAATTGTTCATGATGTCTCTGAACAGACCGGATCAACATATGGTCCGTCAAAGATGGATACTATTTGAAAGTCCCTGAGGAGCGTTATCGATGTTAAATAGCTTTGCTCATATATTTTAAGCAGTTCTGATGATGACGATACCATTAATTTGAACGATTGCTTATTGGTGAACGAAGAGAAAACGATATTGAAAATATATGGCAGAAAAAACGTACTTCGACATAATCGAGGCGCAAATTCTCAATAATACGCGAACGATTTTCATAATTATAAACTGATAAATGTAGGTGATGGTCAAAGTAAACAAAGAGCAAGTATCTAATTATTTACATGATAATGTAAACAACATCAACTGACAAGCTGATGGTTTATATTTTCAGTTAACTGGAGAAAAGATTTTAAAAATTACAATGGGAGAAATAATTTCGCTAGTGCATTAAGTAATGAGTTGAAAACAAATATCACGCCAATAAAAGAAACAAATTAATTATATTATTACCTCTGCCGTTTCTCTATGAAGATAGGTGAACAGAATGGCATGTATGTATTGAGAAGGTAACAGTTCAAAGAGAAGAAGAGGTCTGTTAAGTGTTCCCACAAACAACATCACGAGTAATTTAGCTTAGAATAATTTAGAAGCAGTTATAAATGATGTTGCTGATTTCAATTTATTGCCGGTATTTTGCTCGACCAATACAATCACATTGATATTAGGCTTCTTCGATTTAGTTGTATCAGATCCATATAAATGGCACACTTCCGCCAAACCGATTTCCATAACCATTGTAAACTCCATAAGCGTAACCTGAACGTAGATAGAAGTTGGTATACGAACAGAGAAGAAGAGATGTTGCAGGAATCTTTACTATCGTTGAACAAGGTTATGAAATTATAGAAATACCACATAACTTAATTTATTTTTCTGTCAATACGAGAGGGCTACACAACATCACGATACAGGTTGCGGAACAGAACTGAGATATAGTCAATTTTAAAGAAGTATATTTATAGTACTGTAAGTGTACGGTACATATACTATACAGTGTACATGTGTACATGTGTACATGTGTACATGTACACATGTACAGTGTACTTGTGTACACTGTACTGTAGGATAACGTTTCGTTCCCCTACGTAAAAACTTTTCGTTTTTTCAGATGAAAAACGAAAATAAAGTTTAATTGGGGTAAATAAAGTTTAAAGTTTATTTGGGGTTTACAGTTTAAAAATGAGTTTCACAAATACATAGAAACACCATATTGGATCATTCAGTCACCAGTTACGAATACCACACTCACACGCTTAATACCCTGTCGCTTATCTCAGAAAGGAGCCTGCTAACCAAAAATACTCGGTTCAAGTCTGAAAAATTTATAATGAATCGTGTTGTAAATATTCGTCCAGTTCTCCAACTTTGTTCAGCTTAGTATTG
>JAAAKQ030248646.1:29011-40121 GCA_010016005.3 Zanna intricata | reverse complement strand
TATTTCATTTGATATAAAGTCAGTTATCAGAAAAATTCTGTTAACAAAAGCCAAATGCTAACAAATCCATCATTTTTTGCACAGGAAAGTGCAGTAGAAGTAATAATTCAACATTACCATATATCCTTTTTTTTTTGAGATGGTTAATGTAAGATTTGATAATCCATTTGTGGACAATTAACATAATGTATGGAAGCTTAAGTATTATTCATGTTTTAGATATTGGCACGATTAATATTCAAAATTTCTGAACATTAATGACAGGATATGCACTAATATACACCGATTAACAACATTTACTTCATTAAAAAAAAAACCTGTTTTAATATAGTATCGAGTAAGCTGTTCTTAAATTCATTATAATTATCAAGGCTCAACTATACAAAAAAAAAAAAAAAAATTAAAAAATATTAGCTTTCTGTCCGACACTCATCAAGCACAATTAAATAATACTATATATATATATATATAGTATGTATGTTGGTTACAATCTGTTCAACTAGTGAACAATAAGTAAACCCAAGTCCCAATGAGATGAGGATGATATGTATGACGTGTAAATGAGGTGTAGTCTTGTATAGACTCAGACTGACCATTCCTGAGTTGTGTGGTTAATTGAACCCCAACCGCCAAAGTAAACGGTATCTACTGTCTAGTATACAAATCTGCATCTACTGTCTGGTATACAAATCTGTATAAAAGCAATTAACTTTTACCAGGATTTGAACCTCAGAACCTTCGACTTTGAAAATCAGCTGTTAAACAAGTGATTTTGTGAAGATGAGTAGACCAATAGATCAGCCTAGTGGGCAACAATAATATCAGACTTTTTAAGTAAAAAAGTTTTCAGTTTAAAACATAAGATTATATTTATTCTACTCATGTAGATTAAAATTTCAAATAATTACAAATAAATAATATTAATTATTATTATTATTATCACAAAGAAGGCTTAGTTTAAAAATAAATAATATGTAAACCCCAAAAAATTTGTTTGGAGATTAAAAATTCAGTCAGGTAATGAAGATAATAATGAAGATTATCGAAACTTTTATATTACCAAATCAACAACTTTTTTAAAAATATTACACTATATTTTTCAACAACCACATAATAGTAATTTTATCAATAGTATTACTTGTATAAATCATATAATTTAATAACATTTGTAGTCTAACAATACAAATACTTTACTAAATAACCAACAAACTAGTAATCGTACTTTTAAAATAAGATAACAAGTATCATAAAATAAAACTAAATAAACACTGCAGCTTGAGTCAGTCTCTGTTCAAACTTATAACATGATAAAAAGGTTTGACATTTATTTTATTTTTACACACTCAGAGGTAGTTTATCTAAAATTCAGCAATAACAGTATGTATCTATTAGAACTGTTAAACCTACAACAAAAATACACATATCTGTTTTTATCCTACATTTATCTATACAATTGTTAAATTTTCCTATAGCAACAATATGTAGAAAATGAAATACGTATATGTTATTTATTCACACCGATTCTATAATTTTTATATTCTTTTGGCGTAATATATATGACAAAGGATAGTGAAAATTAGAAATTCAGTGGCGATACTGAAGCAAACGTTGGTGAGAGAAAAGGACCAATTTATTATAATGTAATAAAAGAAAAAATCTGCAGTAGATGAATATTGTAACTACTGATGAAAATAAAGGTGTAATAATATGAGGTAAAGGCAAACTGAAGCATCACTTATACATGTTACGTCCATTTTTACAATGTCAAGACTACCATCAAGTTACACCATGTTTCGCAGTACATTTTATGCTAGTAATTATATAAATCATTTATACAAAAATGCATAAGTTTGAGGAAAATATCAATCTTGAGAAAAAAACCAATGTTTAATCTTAAGGTGATGTTCTAAATTTTAAGTCAGCAATGTGCCTACAAGTCGGTTTCATTAATTAGCTTATCAAGAAGCATCTGAAGTCAACTTGAATCTGCTTTCCATGTTATGCACCTATCATGAAGAACAAACAGCTGTGTTGAAACCATATGAAAAATAAACATTGCTTCCCTTTTCAAGTTTTTTCTTGAAGTGGCTAGAGTACTGATACAGAATTCATGGGATCAGAATCATTTTGCATGTTCAATAATAGGACTGACTTAGTCTAGCCAATAAAAATTTCAAACTAAACTACAAATGACAGCCGTAAATGTGAAATGTACTGTGAAAAACGTAATGAAGTTGATAAAACAAAAGAATGAAAATCTAATAAGATTGTGTACGAGATGATTTTTGCAATGAACTTTATTCTATATCAGGGGATAAAATGAATTACCAGCTGGCAAAGATTAATGTCAAATGACCACATATCCCATGACATGATCACCTATTAAGTTTTTAATTCTTGTTAAAAGTGCCAATGTCCTAAGAAAAAAGGATGTTAGGAAAAAATGTTTTTAAAACGTTACATTCAAATTGTAATAATATTGTTTATTTTTAGTCGTATTAGAAATAGTTTTTTCTCTATTTTAAACATGAATATAAAGTCATCAGACCATTTCAGTTGCAATTAGCCAATTTAGCCTCAGTGATTATAGCTGATTTATATATTGGCAAACATGTTGTCTACTAGTCATTGTTTGTTCGTGTTGTCAGTGTCTTTGGTTATTAGTACAGTTTTTCTTCAACACTTTTTGATAAAATTAAGTAAGCATGAATGCCTTCGGATGATATGTTACAGAGAGTTTTAAATGAAGATCATTTGAATGATAGTTTTGTTTCTGACCTTAAAATCTATGATGAGAGTTCTGACCCTTTAGATTTACGATACAGATTCTGATCCTACATAGACCCTCATGTTGATATCAGTGCACCTTTAACATTAGGTACGTCAGAAAATATTATTTACAATAATTTTGACCGATCAAGGAAATGATACAAGCATTACTAAGTGTAATAGTACCGCTATTAAGCCAAGGGGCCGACCACGGCAATCTTTCACCCATAAAATCTGTTAACTCTAGTGATGAAGTTGATAGTAATGACTGGGAAGAGGTTGCAGATGAGGATACTGCTTACAATCATAATTTTTTTGTCTTTTGAATTGCCTGATGTAAAACATTGTCCACCAGTTGATTCAGCAATTTTCAGTTACTGATGGACCAGCAGTAGCCAGTATATATTCTGGTTTTGGCATATGTTTTCTAGGAACTTGTTTCAAGCTGTGTTATAGTTTTTTTTCACATGAATGACACAACTAACATACCTAGTTCAGGGCAAGTAAACTATAAACCATATACGGTTCCAGCTGCATATAGACCATATGAATAATACATTTAAACATTATTTTATTCCAGATAAGTATGCTTCTATTGATGAAAGCAAGGAAGGGATTAAAACATATGTTTTAATCCCTTCAGGTTTGGGATGTACTTTGAATGACACACACTGTATCACACTACTGTGTAAAGTTTTTTGTCTATAAAGGTGTCAAGGAGTCTGAAAAACAAGAAATTCAAGAAAAATAATTGGTATTTACATGTTTTGTCAAATAATTGGAATTATAAAATCTTTTAATAAAGAATACAATTAGCCGAGTATTTGTACTCAAATATTAAAAAGATATTTCACCAGATATGAAACAAACATTTCCAGTCGGGATAACAATGTATAAAAAAAAATGCCATTCTGATGTACAGTACAGAGAAAAACCCAAAAGAAACAAGCACTGTTGTTATCAAAAAATCCCATTGCAGGAGAAATTAATGTAAATTTAAGGAAAGGGGAAATCCTGTTTGTGTTACAAATACATATCATCGTAAATCTAAAATAACAAGGGAATATAAAGCCTTGTAAAAAAATTTATATTTATAATATTTGGTTGCGTTGTGCTGAATTCAAAAATTCTATAAAACCTCTTTTCAGATTGGCCTTTACAGACTCATTAGTTCAGTAATTAAACAAAGAATAGTTCTAAGAGAAAGAAAACAAACCTAATGTATGTCTCTCCTGCCAACCAAGGAGCTAAACAGTAAGTTGCTGGTGATGTTGCAGATGCAGATCAATTCTTTAAAAAATATTCCACAAGACAAATAAAAAAAATTACTGTATCTACAGTAGAGCAAGTACCAAAATTGGAAGAAAAATAAAAATCTACATTTATGTGCACAGAATGCAAAAATGTAAATCACATGAAATTACACTCCCTTTGCATATATGTTTGGAAGAATCTATGTTTCTTAAATGCGCGTAATAGTATTAGATAAGGGATTTTTCAAACAGTGAATCTTGGCAATAATTACTTCAATATGATTATGTATATATCAACAAGAAATATCAGAAGAATTTTTTAAATTTTGAACTCATTACAATACTACTTGTTTGTAAATAGTGTTAAAACCTGTAAACTGTGCAATTTCAGAAAAATTGATATAAACATTATTTACACTGAGAATATTATTTGTTATTTAAAATACCTATTATTTGTGAGAAAAAGAGCCCAAAAAATTGGCTACTCTGTAGAAAATTAAATGTAAATTGGTGTATTGTGAATAAAAACATGATAATTATTTTCTTGAAATAACTTTTATAAATAGTCAGTATATTGTTAAAAATTAGGTACTCGATTATATAGTACAAGAAAAATATCCTTTACTGAAAGGGTTAAAATCAATGTGGATCTTTGAAATTAATAAGCACCACCGTACATGTTTATATTCCTGTTGTAATAATGCTAGTATAATAACACAAGGGGAAAAACATTCATTTTTGAATTGTTAGATAATTTGGTATAAATTAAACATGAGCAATGTTCTAACTGATACATTAACGTGGTCTACAAGACTTGTAGACCACGTTATGAAGGGGCAATAAGCTGAGTTTAATGAATTATTTCACACATTAGCATTAAATTTACTTTTACTTTTTTATCGGTGAAAGTGAATGATATCATGACACAGGATATGTAGAATCATCTTGGATCATACCAGTGTAGAAAATGATAAAATAATCAAAACTGAGATAAAAGATATAATTATAAAAGGAAAGGTTCGATAATTGTAACTTGAGGTCGACAGACTGATGAGATAGGCGACCATCCAGGTTTATACAGGTTATTTTAAATATCCTGGTTTTCAATAAATGAAAATTATGTTACTATCTTTGTAGAACTCTAAAAGCTTATATTTATGGTACAGAGCAAATAAAGAAAGAAAAATATTTGGGCCTGTTGTTGCAGAAAAATGCCTAAAGAAAACCGATACACTAAATAGAATTATAAGCTAATGGAAAGTTAAATACCTGGTAATATTATATACAGATCAGAGTATCGGTCACTGAAGACATAAATGAACAAAATGCTTTGCACATTGTTGATAAAAGGGCTCAGTAGCTGCTTGAAAATAACTCATCTTGACAGGATTCCTGATCATATTGTTTGAAGAAGTTTTACCATTAGAGTAATAGCTGACAAAGTAGTTAAAAGAAGCTCCAACGAGCGGCCATGTCCCAAGGAGGGAGACAGACCTCCATCTGTCCGACATTCCTGGTGGTTTGTTATGACCAGCTTCGAAGTTGAAAATAGAAGGCCGAAAAGTAAAACTAAATCAGGATATGCCAATTTGACTGATTTAGGAAGGAAGAGTATATGCAACACTGGCCTATACGATGAAAATGATCATTTAAAATATCAAGTTCTCAGATAAAAAGTGGAACTGGGTGAGTTGAATGATGAGAAAGCTGATGACAATATATATATATATATATATATATTATCATGCACACATACTCGCATTTCATATTATTAACAAGTATTTTTAGACTGACTTTTACAAAATGCATATGTTTTCATAGAAAATACTTTCTTTTTTTTTAAAATTAAGATTACTTTTAAATATTTCAATTTATTAATAATTACAAAATAAAAATCATGAATGATATATAATCTATACAACATTTTATTTACAATTTTATTTGTATAACTACTCATTATATGTTTAATGCTTGTAATAAATAAAAAACTTATAACTTTATACATTTAATTATAATTTACATATATATAAAAAAAAAAAAAATCAACAAATTTTTCAGATAATTGAATAATAAATCTTTTCTGATAGCTGCTAAAAAGGAAAGATTAGTTTTCTATATAAACTGATGTAAAGTACATAACTGCACATTATTTTTAATAGCTTGAGCGACAGCTTGGTCTTTCATCTGGGGGTCCTGGCTGAATACCGGTCAGGGACGGCATTTTTTATAGGGTATAAAATTTCACTTCCATATTCTCACAAATGAGCTCTGAAAGCTTCTACGGTAAATTATTTCATCGAGCAAAATAAAAAAAAAAAATTACACAATTCAAACAGCAATTGTTAAATTATTATTTATTAAAGATATACTTGAAATAAATTTTTATTTTATTTGAAAAATCATCAAAAAATTTAAATACAACTTCTGGAAAACTCACCCTTGATGAAGGCATCTGGATTTGGATAATTTTATATTCTGACGGTTCATTTTATAAAATATATATTTTAAGAAAAGATTAAACGTTTAAAAAAGTAACAAAAAATTAAAGTTAGTTAAAAAAAAAAAAATTTTACCGATAAGGAGTGAAGAAATAATAAAAGCTATACACATCAATATCAAAGAACAATCCTTCAAGAGTATAATAAAAAAATTAAAAATTACCGTTAGGACTACGCTATTCTTAAAAATTATTTTCAGAAAACAAGAAAACTGTATAAATAAAAAATTAAAATAAAAACCTGTAGACCCATAAAAGATGAGTAAAAGATTTTGGAGGCGTTTACGAAAACTTCTCCATTAAAAATTTATTTCAAGTATAATCGTCAATGATTATTTTATAATATCTTCCTTCTAGCATAAAATAAAATCGGTTCGATTAAACTGTAATTAAATTTTAGATTAATAATACTGTTAAGAATTTATTAATCTATTACAATTATTGTTGCATTGTTAAAATAACAATTTTCATAAAATTTATAAATTATTTGCTACGACATTTTGTTTCAGGTCTTATAAATACAAGTTTCCCTAAAAAAACAAATATGTTAACAAATGTAACAGTAAATATAATTGAAATTACTTATTTTTTTATATTATAATACTTTTAAAAATGTGTATAATACTGGTAACGCTTTAGTGGTTAAGAAAACTGTATATAAAAATTCAAAGAAAAATAAGACAAGACAGATTTATTCATAAAATGTGATATTTATGAAAACTGTGTGTTAATCAATAAAGCTTTACGTAACAACAATGAAAAAATCCCCCCCCCCCAAAAAAAAAAAGTCAATTTTAACATTGTAATTAGATGCAATCCAATAAAAAAAATTCACGGTTGATAATAATTATTGCTAAAGGTCTCACTTTGACAACTTATACACAAGAAAAAGTTTATTCCTCTATAACATACTTGACATGTAAAACATATTTTTAAAATTACTTTGTTTACTTACTACGCTTAAAATAAAATACACATCCTGATTGCTTTTACTAATTATTAATTTTAACATAAAATTCATAGTAATATTTTAACAGTAACGATGTTTAAACAGATAAAACTATAATTATAGTTTCCATTACGTAAATTAAAACTATCCTGCCGATGTACGTAAAAGCATTATGTATATTATGTTTTATTTACTATACAAAATATTAGTAAAATTAATGTTAAAAATATACATCATTTTTTTTCAAAACTTCATCGTGTAGTAGATGTCAAAATTAATTCATATTAATAACTTAATAAGAAGCATAACTAATTTATTACAGTTACTCTAATTAAAATATAAATTAAGTAAATAAAATAAATATTAATTAACGGATCAGAATAATACTGTCACATTTTTTCAAATACTTAAAATTAATTACCAGATTAGTTTCGAGAGAAGTAAATTTAGTGAAAAAAAGTCCACGGTCATCATCATTTTAATGTTCTTAGAAAAATAATATAAAATATTATTTGGCAAAATAAAAGTATTTTCTACAAATTACGATCGAGCTAAATGAAATAAAAATATATTTAAAGACCCTGATCGCCGACTGTACTCAAACTGCATAGCTATATCAATAACATTATCAGAAGAAAATAACTTCTTCTTCAGCAGCTTGTGGAGGAGATGTTGGATTGCTTGACTCTGGGCTGCGAACTTTAAATCTCTCAGGAAGTTTTGGATATGTGTGCGTTCTTCCAGCCTTGTTTCCACCTCGTCCTTCAAAACCCTTAAATAAAGAAAGAAACTTGAAAACCAAAAAAAAATGTTTTTAATCCCCAAATAAATTTGTAATAATTATAAAATAATACTTTAACGGTAAAGAATAAACAGTTATATTACACATGCTTTATCATACCGGTTCTTTACATATAACTAAATTGTATAATGTATTATATAATGTTCAGAATAAGATATTTATTAATCCATTTATAAAACGATAGTTTCGCATCTTAAATGTCTCGGGAAGTAGCATCAAAAGAATGTGAAGTAAAAAGTCAATAATAATTAGTCTGGTTTTTTTTTTTTTTCTTTTTAATAAATATTTGAATTTACATTTTCCAATAAATGAAAACAATTAATCGTAAGGTAAAAATATTTCAATCACTAAACATTTTTCAAATCTAAACACATTAGACCAGAAATCTCTAAAGTGAGAAATGTTTTGAATTTTGTTTTCTCATTCTTCTAAGTGAACTGAAAAAGCTGAGTTGTAAAAATTTCCAACAAAAATTAAAACTTATAAAATTTTGAAACAATTTTTAAAGCTCTTATGATAAATTGCAAGACTTGTATTTGCAGACTTGCGCTTTATTCCTGTAAAGAGGGAAAATAGCTTTTAATAATATCTCCTTGGTAAGAATGGATCTTAAATCAACAAACAATATTATCAGTAAACAGAACATTAAGTGTAAACAAAAATATACAAATTTTACCATTTCTTGTGCGTTTACATTTTTGTGCTTTTTTTAAAACAAAAAAGTAATGTTCCAAAAGTTTTAATTGCTGTCATATATGACACTCTTAATGAAATTTTGATTAGGGGAGTGCTTTAAAACAAAAGAAATCTTTTTCACTACTTTGTTAAAATCTAATTTTGAGATGTTACAACTTTGTAACTACCAAAAAAGAAAAATAATAAACACACAATCAGGCTGCTGTTTTGTGCTCTTTTATTAAGAACCAATTTAAACAACAAAAGTGCATTAATAACAATATTATATTAATGCACTTTGTTATATTAAAACATTTAGATTTATAAAAAAAGCTGGAAAACAGATTTTAGCCACACTAATATTATACACAACATAAATATGTTTGAATATTACACTAAATACTATTTGGTCTTACAACATCCATTCTTAGGGAAAGTAAATAGGTGTACTGGACTGGATGGTACAAAACAACATGCATTTAACTACTCATTAATAAAAATTCAATAAGTAGTATAAAATTTTTATTATGTTAGTATAAATGCAGGTAATATTTGCATATATAAGTAAAATATATACTAAAATTTAAATTAAAAAAAAAAAAAAAATTAAACAAACCTCAATATTTTGCATCATAGCAGGACTGGAACCTGTTCTTGAATGCGATGGTGTTGTCTGAGGTGGATCTGGTGGACTAAATGAGCCGGAACTTAATCTCTGATAACCACCAGAAGCTGTGCCACCGCTACGACGTGACTCAGAACTAGAATTAGAACCAGAACCGGTTCCTTGACTAAGTTTTAGCGGTAACATCTGCTGGATACCGCTACCAAAACCAGCCGGTAATGTTCCACTACCTCCTCCCAACTTTGAAGCTAATTTCAGTGGTAGCTGTTGTTTTATCAGAACGTTTGATGCTACCTGGTAATACAAAATTTTTATTGTAAGACACGGTTCAAACACAAATCAACACTTACATAGAAATAAACAATTCACTGATAAAATAAAATAAGAATTATTTCTGGTAATTTTAAATTTCAGAAAGTTGGAAACATAAGCTCTAATAATAGAGAATAAGCGGTCAACCACTCTTCTATATTTGAGTAATTAACATTCAACGCTGGTCAACTTTTATCACGCCTGTATGGTAATTTTATAGGACCTAGGTAATCATTGACTTTTTTACATTTTTTATGAAAGCTTTTTTATCATTTTTTGCTTCTTTATCATTTTTTGTCATGGTGAAATTTAATGAACAGCATGTAACCATGTACTCACGGCTGCACACTGTACATTAAAGTTTTGCTTCTTGCTGTGAAATTATGTTTCCTGTTCAGTAATGTTTTGCTTTCTGCTTGGAAAATTTGATGTTGGATATAGCTTACAAGAATACTGCTATGAAAAAAAACTCAAGTATATGAATGGTTTTCGTGTTTCAAAGAAGGTGAAATGTCAATTGATGACCGATCTCGTTCTGGATGTCTTTTCAACTTTCCAAACAGATGATATTAAATGTTGAAAAAATTTGTGCAATTGCGTGTGAAGATTGATGATGACGTATGATTGAAGAAATTGAGATGTTGTCTGGAGTAACTTGGAACTAAGGTTAGCAAATTTTATCAGAAGATTTGGAGATGAGAAGGGTCATTGCAAAGTTTTTACCTCAGCTCCTGATTGCTCAGCAAAAAGAAGTGGATCGCTTGGAGGCTTGCCCGTCCTTTAAAAGAACAGTCCCAGATCAACCCAAGAGAGAGATAGAGGGGGGAAGGGTGAGAGAGAGGGGAGAGAGAGAGAGAGAGAGAGAGAGAGTTTATATACAGTAAATTTTTTTGGGGAAGCAAAAACGCTTTTGTGTTATCACCCTGAGCCAAAAAGATAACAAAAAGCCCCTTTTTAATATTAAAATATTAATAAAATAAGGTTAAAACTAAGATGACAACTAAAATAATAATTGGATGAGAAATAAAATAATAAAAGAAACATAGCCATTAGGATATGTTTCACAAATTTAGAATATGTTTCATGTGTTACGAATAACAAAATAAAATCAAAATTCTTATTATTTCCTACAAATGACGAATGTCTCTCAGTAATTTGAATTTGCGATGTAAGGCCGCATAACATGCAGTTCATAAGGATGTGGCACACAGTCAAGTGGCAGTTGCAT
>JAAAKQ030248646.1:0-26797 GCA_010016005.3 Zanna intricata | reverse complement strand
AATTTTTCCAATATTATAAAAATATATATCAAAACTGTCTTGCAGCTATGTACATTGGCCTTATATATATATATATAAAATCCTGTAGAAAGAAATGTTATAAATGTGTTTTGTATATCTGACCAAACTATTAAATAATTATTTGATAATTAAATTATAAAAGTAACAAAATATTCATTACAAATTTACCTTTTGCTGATTTGTTGCACTAATTAGATTTAAAGGTAGCGTACTAGCTTTACTTGTTGGCAAATGTGGTTTCCATTTTGAAGTATCAACTTTTCGTTTAGGATGTTCAGTGGGAGAAGGTGAATTCTCTGGACTGTCTCCATTATCACCGGCGTCACTTGATGCATTTACAGGTGATGCACCTGCTGGAAGATTATGCCCTATAAGGATCCCTTGACTCTGTAAAGTTTCCAGTTTTCTATAAAGTTGTTCTCTTTGTTGAGTTACATCGGCTTGTTCGATTCTAACTTGTTCCTGAAAATAATTACAGACACAACTTAATTATATTTCAGCAATAAGATTAGTGCCATAAAAATCTGCTTAAACCCAAGTGCATTTCACTTAGTGGAAATCAATAAAATATCTTAAATGAAGCTGCCCTTTAGTAATAAACAATTACATAAAAACTAAAAATGTAAAATAAATATAATAAAATAAAATATCTCATATAACATTTCTTATTTCTTCAAGCACAACTTAATATGACACAAATTCCTAGTAATCAAAGTTGGACCAAAATATTTTCATCTTAATTATACATTATAAATGTATAATTTTAAGGCTGTCTACCTAGTTGGAATATTTTTCCTAAAAAAAAAAAAAAAAAAAAATTAATTGTAACTTAATAAACATTATCATTACTTTCCAATGTATCTTATAAACATTAATGTGAAAGGAAGATAATTTCATTAATAGCAAAATATAATTCAACTGTAAAAAAATATGAAGGAAAAACACCTCTAGTACAAAGTGTTAATTTATCTAGACTAATCTCAAGAAATATTAGCTTACTTCTTCCAGTGCATCATAGACTATATAGGAAATATATCAATCTACCCACCATTTACCCCCCTTTGAAACTCCTTCATTATAGCATGTTTAACAATACATAAATAAATCATTACATATGTCAGAGAAGTATTATCATGACAAAGAAATATTATTATGAGCAAATGATTATTACCAGATTTGCTAAGTTTAAAAATCTTACAAACACTTAGAATCATCTCCTCGATTAACAAAAGAATTAAATTTAATCCTGTAATATTTGAACTCTTTTTTCCAAATTGAGTCCTAACTCCAGGAACAAGAAACTTATATTGTGTGAAAGGTTCACGCCCCCTGACTTCCCAAGTCTTCTCAATTAAAAAGTAAAAAAAAAAACAGAAATTGTGAAAGTCATATTAAAAAAAAAAAAATTTCTAGACCAATGTACCAAAAATAGTGACGATTGCTATAGAATTTAGATCTTCCTTTCCCTCCAGATACCTAGACTCCACTCAGGCTCCCCTTAAATTATCAAAACTTAAATTACTATGATACTTAGACTGTTCTTTTTCAAAATGCATTATATCTTCAGGAACAAGTACGAAAACTAACAACATTAAGGTTTCTGGCCCTCTTTGCCCCAGACTCTCCAGCCTCCGTCAATATTCAAAAATTAAATATGTTGGAATTCTAACTGTTCTCTTTCAAAAAACTTTCTAACCTCAGTGAAAAAAAAAACTTTATTGTTTCTTGTTTTTCCAAACTCTTCAATTAACAAAAAATTAAAAGAAGCAACATTCAAAATATTTTTTTACAAAATGCATTCTACCATCATAGCCAAGTAAGAAAGTTGATGGTTTCAAAATGATTCAGACTCCCTTGGCCCCCAGATTCTTTAGTTTTTCTTAGCCACCTTAATCAATAAAAACTAAATATTGCAACATTTAAATAATTTTATCACAAATCCTGTTCTACCTTCAAAGAAAAGCCAAAAAGGTCTAAATTTTTGAGAGTTTAAAGTCTCTTTGTCCTTCTGTAGTAAAGTTCCTCAATCAACATAAACTGAAATATTATAAGATCCAAAGCATTCTTTTTCAAAATGTGCTCTCAATTCAAGTTAAGTTAAAAATCCTGATAATATGAAAGAGATTTTGACCTTTGTCTCAAAAATTCTCTAACCCTATAACTCCTCAATTAACAAAAATTGAAATACGGTATTGCAAAACTTCAAAAAGTAATTTTTAAAACGTGTTCTATTTCAGAGTATAAAACTCATAAAGTTACAAAGTTTACCCTTCTTCAGGGGTCCAATTCCCAGGAATTATTAAATTCCCTGCTGATTCTTATATAATTTTAAGATAAATATAGCATTTGACCTTATTTTTCCAATCTACCTTTAGGAACAAATAAAAAAGTAAAACACTTTATATTTTAGAAGATCTTCCCCACTCAGGCTCTCTAATCCCTCTCCAACAACATAAATTGAAATCATCTAATATTCAAATTTCTTTTTGAATTTTAGATTTCATGTTCTTTTGCCCCCTGGACATCCTAACCTTCTAACTCCCAGTGCTACTTTTAAAAAATTGTTAAACGATAATACATCTCTATCTTACTGGATAAAACCTTAATATACTATGATGAAACAGAGGTCACTGCAAAAGTGTTCATGAGTAACAAAAACACTAAATGTGATTCCATTATAGAGTACATAAAAAACTGGACAGCTTTTTTAAAAATAATAAATTTTTTAATTTCATGGAGAGAGATAAATTAATTCCAAAAACTGTGAACTATTTGTAGAGTATAACTTAAAAAACAAAAACTTATTATATAGTGTAACTTATTATTGTTGTTGTTTAGATTAAAAAAAAAAATGTGCATCGCAATGCAAACAGCAAAGAGTAAGTATACAAATATATGAAAATCAAATCAAGTTGACATACTATATGACTGATAAAAAAAATAAATATAATTTCAATGGAAAAAAATAGTAAGCTTAATGAATTCAGAATAGTTTTTTTTTAATTCGTGGTTTCAATAAAAAAAAAATTAAACATATCCACTTTAGGGCAATAATTAAAATATAATGAAAAATTATTAACTTATGGTACACATATTCCAATTAATTTATTTACAAGTAAAAAAAAAAAAAACACAATACCTGAAGGCGAAGAAGCTGCTCTCGACGTTCTTCAAGTTCTTTCTCCTCTGACTCTCGTTCCCGCTGCCAAGTCTCTTTTTCTTGAGTTAATTTATCTTGTAAATTACGTAACTCCTCTAACTGTTGGTTATGTCTATACATAGGGCGAGTCCCCCTTCCGACAGTTCCGCTTTCCTCGCAACTTATTTGAGCTTTACAAGCAGCAAGTTGAGCCTGTAAACTGTGTTATTGTACGATTTAAAATTATTTTATAAAATAAATATTTATTTTTTCAAGCACAATACCTGCTACATTACTCATTAGTCGCTAAATACCAATAGCATCAGTTACCAAAGTGAAGAGAACAAGTGTTATTTGATTTTATAAAACATCATAGAAAACTTTTTATAAACATATTCAATCGATAAACAATAGGATTAAACTAGCAGAATTTCGAGAGTTTTCTGCCATAAAACTCTTTAAATATAAGAGAAATTCTTCATAAGATACCTTATTTGGATACACTTAAAAGCAAAATAAAAGTGATATATAAAATGATTTAACTTGTACCACAGTATTTTTTTAAAAACAAAGAAAAGATCATAGAAGATAAAATCACCAACAATTACTTTTTCACAACTCACATTGAATTCATAACATATCAGAATCACATGTTAGTTCTACTCTTCTGATTCAAAAAAAATTATCTATTTTTTATCAAAAGACAGGTAGGTACAATCCAAATCCAGTTTATGCAGGGAGTGTGTGCATGCACATGTGTATAGTTACAGAACATTTTTCACTCAGCAAGAATGTTGCAAAACTGTAACATAATATCAATGAAATTCAGGATAGTGTGCTTGAATTACTGAACACTATGGAGTGAAGATATCTACAAAGCCCACATATATTTGTTGTGGGATCAAACAAAACACTGCAAAAGAAGGCGCTCTATAATAATTGACTACCTCATTCAAGATAGAAGATTGTGATGCGAGAGCATTTAATATTTCAACACATTCACTACTCTTTTATTCGGTTATTGTAAGATTACAACACCCAGATACTCCTTATGTTTCTTAAGAATATGTGCTTCATTCAGTTTTATGTGGAGCTAAGTTTTTACATGGTTTTATGCATATGCACATGACAGAAACAAATCGCTAAAGTATCTTGAAACGAAAATCCTAAGGAAAATATTTTGTGTTTAGGATTATGTATATGAATGTAGACCTGGATGATATACCTGAAAGAATGATGATGATTTTAATAGTTTTCTCAGGGGTAAGAAAGTACAGCTGACTGCTAACTTTTCTGATCAGGCACAGTTATTAAGGGAGGCCAAGGGTTATGTTGGTGTATAGCACCACGAAACTACTACCACTTTACTAGTCGATATGGCTGAAAAGAATGTAATCATCTTAATCAATGCTAAGAATGATACAAACTATGGTGGTCATTGGAAGAAAACTGACTCTTATGATTCAGGCACATGCAAGGAGATTCATAACAAGCATCGCATTTAAAAATTCAACATCACTGCAAATTGATTTTACAAGCAACAACTGATTAATTATTAAATAATTTATAACAATAACAGCTACATCAATTATAACAAACAAAAATTTCATGTTTTATTGGCACCCATACTTAAATAATCCATTTAAGTTTATTAGGCATGAGCCAGTCACTTATAGAATGTAATAAAAATTAAAAAAAAAAAAAAAATTTACAAATTCCAACAATTTTTATGGTTTGGCTAATAGCTCTACAATTTGAATACCAGTTTTAATCACGACTGAGTTTAAGAAAATCCAAAATTTGAAGATCAAAAGAATTACAAAAAATTTCATACAAAAATACTGTTCAATTCAAAGTATGTAGAATCTTAAAAAACCAATGCATAGCAAAAAATTCATCTCTTTTGGATCTTGTTTCCCAAGATATATTGTTTTTACTTGAATTTTTAGTACGTCATCAACAATTGGATACTCCTTCAATTCAACTGATATTTTTAACATACTATCATTGCTACATCATGCAACAATTTAATCATCGCTTTCAATTTAGCAAAATAACGAAGAATATCAAAAATTATTTTCTAATAAGAATAACTACTGGTATTGTTACTCGTTCTATTATACTCTTTTTTTAAATAGTAAATTAAATTTACCTTTCAATTGATGTCATTTGTTGTGATATAATGCATGTAAGTGTATAGACATGATGTGAAAGTTGCATGGCAGCCAATTGTTGTTCACGTCCTAAAGATAACAAAGCTGGCAGATCAGGTGGTGCACTCCAATCCTGCAAATCATAAATGTTAATAAATCTTTTTTTACAAATAAACATTTAATTTAACTTTAATTTGCTCAATCATTGAAAAAAATAACAATTTTTAATTTACTAATTCATACCAAATCATTTTCCCACATACTAAACTTTTTACTGTCTACGTGACTTTAGTAGTTTCTCTATGGAGTTACTTTTCTGATCATTTTCTTCCTCAGCCTCTTTTCACACCCTTCAAATTTTCTTCCTTTAAGACAATACCAGAAGATAATTTTTTCAACCGCTGTCCTGGTTCTGCTTGTAATCCAACGCATTGGAATCAGTGACGTGGTGACTACATATGAGACTGTTTGGGCACTCATTTCTCAGAGAAGTTGCACGAAAATTCAAACTAGAGGCTGAGAGCCATTGGGAACACCAGCAAAAATTCTTTATATCTAAGATGTGTAGTATAACACCAAATTATTGATCCAACATGTAATGATTTTTGCAAGATTTTTAAATTAATTCTTTAATTCCATAACTTTTTTGTAATCTCACTAGATTAATTCATAGAATTCTTATGACAATTACTTTTTTTTAAAAGTGTATAGAACATTTCAGCAGTTTTTTCATGAATATCAACTTATACTGAGTAATAAAGATAATTTAAATTTCTAGTTTTAATGCTCTTTCATTCACAAGATTCTTCACCTAGAAGTTAGTTAGTTAGCGAATATATGTTATGCGTAACAGAACTGAAAGTTATTCAATACTGTTACGCATAACGTATTTTTACAATTTATTTTCAGTAACTACAAATAACACTTGTACTTTTTATGTGTATTCTTGTAATAATTACAAATCATCTATTTCTAACGTTTTCAACATTTTATAAACTATTTATGCCATTCAAGCATCAAGTGTTTATTACAGACATGAAGCTGTGGATAAATATGTTGTGCCACAAGCCTTGTAGCTAAATGAATACATTTGTTTTACTATACGCTACACTCAATGTCATTTTCTAGAATGGAAAAATGATTAATATCACTTCAGCTCTTTTGAAACAGCAAATGTTCTTTTATGTAATAATGACACTGTTTTCAATACTTCAAGTTGGTGTAATCAAATTTCTTTGCTTGAAGTTTGTAAACAAATAATATTTAAATTTAGTTTTAATAGGGTATAAAAATTAAAGTTGTTTCCTATTAGAATAAATAGTAACAGTAACATTGGTGGTATTTATTTACAATAATATATGAAATCAATTTTTGTTTTTAACTGTTGTGTACGAAAATAAAAAATGAATTTTTTTTTCATATTTTCCCAAACAAGAAAAAATGTAGGTTTTATGACTATTTGGCTCAACATATTAAGGAAAGTATGCTCAACATACTATAAAGGAAAGACAGTTTTATTAATTTATTTATTTATAAGAAAAAGTTTTCCTATTTCTTCCAAGTACTTTCCAAGATTTACATCAATAAAATGCAACAGAGTAAAATAAAAATTATTATTGTAAAGCCTTAATTTCAAGATTTCTTTTAATACATGTTTAAGATTGAAAAAAATACTAACAATCATTTGAAATCTCTAACTCCAATTTTGTTCTTATCTCAAAATACTAAAAAATATTCAGATTTTTTTTTTTTCACTAATAACTTACAAAATTACTTCATGTTTAATTAGTTACTATCCTGATCTTCCTTAATGTATATATATACCTCCGGAACCACCATTAAGGTATATCTTCAGAGGATGAGATGAATGAATTGTAACATGTGTGAAAAATGCCATGCCTGACCAGGATTCAAACCTGGGACCTCCGGATGAAAGGCCGAGACGCTACCACTCAGCCACGGAGGCCGGCTTGATGTATATTTTAAACATGTTTCTCATAGTTTCTTTTAGACTTACATTTGCCACTAATCTAGAGTCTAAGAAAAATTGAGTGAATAGCACAATATCCTTTTACGGGTAAGAGAGGCCCTCCTTACCCAGATGTGTATCCCCATAATCTAACATTTTAATGGAGTAATCTCTATTTACCGCAGTAAATATACTCATATAAAATGTTTGAATATCCTGCAACCGAGGAGTCTAAGCGATTATGTAATAATATTGAATACATTTTAAATAATTTTAAGATTTTAGTAATTTTTCTTAGGATTAGGAAATTATAAATAATATATCATATATTTTACATTACCAAGTAAAAAATAAAAAATACCAACCACTGATGGCTTTGGTTTATTTGGCAATGTAGAATCGGGTGTGCTTACTGGACTGCAGCTAATCGATGGTTCTCTGCTATGTTGTTGTTGATACTGTTGTTGCAACTGCAGCAATTGTTGCTGCTGAAGTTGTTGTAATTGTTGAAGCTGTTGCTGATGCTGCTTCTTTAACACATCTATAAAAGAATAATGGTTAAATCAATTAGAATATGAGTTAAGATAGTTTCTGAGATTAACCTGAACCAACAACCAAACCCTGTGCGTCTTAATACTGTAATTAAATTTATATTAATTTAATTTAAATTAATACTGTAATTGAAGTCCATAATTAATGATACATATTACCAAAAGTAGTTAGTATAAGAAATAATTATGTTAAATTAATTTTAGAATAGTACTTTCAAAAGTATCTTAATCTTCAGTTATTTCTTCTTACATAATGATTTAAACTTATGTAAATAAGAATTATGCTAAAAATTGAAGATGAAAATAGCAAATGTCTAGTATTAAACTAAGATATTTTTTACATTTAGTGAATTGGTCAGCAGATCTTTTTTGTCACAAAATACTGTTGATATCATCTTGTTAAAAATTATTTTTTAACATTTTTCTTTATAAATTATTTTATATAATCCAAACAAAAAAATTAAACAAAAAAATTTTTCACAAAAAAAAAACCCTTTCAGCACAATGGATTGCAGAGGTAGATTTCACCAGTACAGGATAAAACTTACATCGACTGACTTATGCATAACGGTGGGTCCAGTTGCCCTGGAGTTGTAAAAAATAAAAAAAAAAGTACAGGATAAAAAGATTTCCACCATAAAATTAAGAAAAAGTTCAAATTTACTCAATACGACAATATAGTTTCACATGCAACCATTGTTGTTACAACAAGAGCCATCTTCTTACTGCCATAAGGGTTGGTCATATCAAATACCATTTCAGACAAAAGTTTTAGGTAATGTTTAAAGGACCAATGACCACTTTAAAAATTGTAGGGATACTGTGCCTCTTAAGGGATGCAAGAATTTTTTGTCTTTGAAATCCCATTTTTTCTACCCCTTCGGCCAGTGGTTGGTGACAATCGCCCGATGGTTAGGTGACAATCATTTTTTGATTGTCACCTAAGTCACCGAAGGCCTAAAACTTACTTCAGTAAGTTTTAGGCCCTTATCCAAAGAATGGTAGGGACTTTAAACGAATTTGATATTTTACTTAATAAGAAAGTTATAGTGATATTTTGTTTTTTTGAAAAAGCCCCCTCCATTTCCACCTCCATGGTCTGATTTTGTATATTAACGAACTCGACTGAGATTTTGAGTCGATATATTTTATGTATCGATATAAACTTCTAAACTGTTGGTGGTTTTGGGGTCAGGAAGTTGAATCATGGTACCCGTTACGATAGGTAGTTTTCTTATGAAACCTAACTAATAAGTAGAAGTGCAGTTAAAGGCTTCAATAAATACTTTAGCCAAAACTTGTAAATTAACTTAATTTTCCTTTTTCACAATCAGATTTTAAATATTAAATAAATGTCTGCTGCATCAGATATGATGAAATCAAAGTTAGAGGATTGTATATCACATGCCCTCTAAATTTTATACCTACCAAATGTTTTAAAGAAAAAAAAAATAGTAGAGATTGTTAATGATTAACAAGAGTTGCCACCCCACATATTAAAAAGGTAAGTAACCTATTATCTTGGTATCTAATTATTAACTTTATAACTAAGTATAAAGGTTTCATTTAAATTTGCTAAACTATTCTTAAGTACTAGCACAACAGATAAAAGTAAAATCTCAAAAAAAGAAAAAGAAAATATTGAATATATCTATACCATAAAAATTAAACTTTTAATGCTCATATAAATTTCAATCTAAACAGCACACACTTCTCATTCTTATTACACAGAGGATAAGGAGAACTCGAATGCTGGAAAATCTTGTATGAAGATTTTGAACCTAAAGAAATATATAAACAATGGAATAGCCAAAAAAGTGCTCAATACAAATCAGAAATCAAACCTAATGCCTCAAGTCCTCAACTTTGTTATTTTAAACAAAACATGACTCCTCAATAGATATAAACTATAATAAACATTTTATAATCAAATTTGAGGATCTCTTTAAGACAAAATAATGATTACTTTTATTCAAAGGTCCTTGTTCTTTATTGGCATTATCGAAACCACCAAAAGTTTCTGCTCTTTTAGGAAGTGTAGGTGATACATATGCTTCACTTTGATGTTCTCCAACTGAGCTTACACTTCGTGATAAGTTTGTTCCCGATGCGTAAAGAGAACTTGCCAACTGATTCACTTTCTGTAAAAAATTAACAATTCACTAATTATAATACAAAAAAAAAATATTAATTTTAAGATACTTATCCTAAATAAAATTTTTAATTTAAATTCTGTAAAACATATTTACAATCTCTCCTTGAATCCAATATCACAAGTTTCCTCAGTAATTATTGTTTAATGTATATTAAAAATGTACTTTTTTATTTTTTTAATTATTTTTTAATACTTCAATATCTATCTATATCCACACTTCTTTTATTTTACTTTAATATCTCAGCCACCACATGTTTACATTTGTTTGTGGCTGACATAACAGAACCCGTGTATTGTACTGTAGCAAATACAATACAGTAGAGTGAAAATGTCTTGCATAATGGATGTCAGTGAGTAATATTTAAAAACGTATTTTGACAAGTATTCACCTTCTAAAATAACAACATGATTTTACTTATTTCCACCGTTCATTAGATATATTATTTTCTAACCCTGATATACAGTATATAAAGATTTTATTGAATTACATATGTATATATATATATATATATATATATATATATATATATAACTCAAGAAACATAAGTATAATTCTTTTCTAAAAGTTTTGGTGTTGAATGCCACAGTCATGTTTATATTATTCCATCACCTTTTTCATCACTTTTACACTAGAAACACTGATTAATTCTATTTTAGGCCCACTGAATTGCAGGTGATATTCATCTTTATAAGTGATACCTTAATTCTGTTCACTGCAGAGGCTAACTCTGTAATGAATACTGTTAATTTGAGAAAAAGCAACAATAATTGTTGGCTATTATACCCCAAATAAATGAATGATAATAACAAAAACTTAAATCTACATAAGTTAAATTAAACATGTGACCTGATATACATTTTCCAGCACCTTTAACAATTGAGCTCAAGCTATTAAGAAATAAAATTTGATTGGATATTAAAACAACTGCAGGTAATTAAGGTAGTTTTAATGTTCATTGATAGAAATTTAATATGAGGCGTGTTTTTAAAGTAACTACCGTTTAGAAATCAAGCCGATGCAAACGCTCTGGTCGGTGTCTTGCACATGCACATTGTGTACCTACATCTGTTGGCAAGCCACAGATGCCATTACGGCCAAAATCAATCGTGTTTACATTTACTTTTGCAAATTTAAAATGCCTCTGTCAATTGAGAATCCTGCCGACTGTGAAATACGTGCTGTTATTCGTTTTGTGTGCTAAAGGCGAAAAACCGGTTGAAATTCACCATCAGATTTGTGAAGTCTCTGGACACATATGGATAAAACATTATGAATGATGGAATGGTACGGATATAGGTTAGAGCTTTCAAGGATGACCGAACAAACGTTCATATGATGAGGAACGTAGTGAGCGACCTTCAGTGACCACTGACGATTTGGTGCAAAAAGTCAATGAAAAAATTAAAGAAAACGGATGCTTCACGATTTCTTCGTTATCATTCGAGTTCCCTCAAGTTTCAAGAAGTGTTCTTTATGAAATTGTTAGTGAACGGTTAAAATACTGAAAATTGTGCTCATGTCATGTTGCAGTGGCTGTTAAATCAGGCAGCATACTTTTATGATGATGGAATACAAAAGCTTGTGGTTCGGTATGATAAGTGCCTTAATATTGACGGCAACCACGTAGAAAAGTAGATTAAGATACTGGCTTTCATGTAATAATAAAATAAAATAATTATGAAAAGTGTCTGTTTTTTTTAATTTCAAAATGGTAATTACTTTAAAAATTAATTTTTTAATTTAATTTAACTTTAAGATTAATTTTAACTTTTGTAAAAAAAAAAATAAAATTAAACATTCTAAACATGGAATAAGAAATCACCCAAATTATAAATCAGTGTAAACTAATTTACACTTTTTTACTTACATGATGTTTAGAAAGATAAAAAGTTTATAGTAAAGGCAATTTAAGTATATATTTTATATTTCATTACTAAATGTAAAAATTTCTATTTTTACCTCCATACAAGTAAACAACGTCCTGCTGCTATAATGAGGTTATAATTTTTGATAAATGATAAATACTTTACAATAATTTCAAGAATCTTTCATATATATCTTTATAAAGGCCAAATACATTAGTTTCTTTCAGTTTATATATAAATTTATCAATATCAATGGAAATAAAAAAACTGTATTTTGTGGCTGCTGTCTTGCATCCTGCTTTGACAAATAAACCATAAAGAATCTCTATCCATAAGAAAATACGATCACTAGTGAAAATCTGAAGACTATTGCAGTTTTGTATAGTAAAAAATTCATAAATTTATATTTGTAGAAAACTTACTCGTAAAGCGCTAAGCACTTCTTTCCAAGTTTTACTTGTGTCGGTCTCTTCGGTAACAAGATGACAATATGATGGCGGTTCAGGCACCTGAACACCAGCAGCTCCTGCAGCAACAGCGACTAATCGTAACTGTAATGCCATCTTATCTTCCAGTATTAAAGCTTGTTCCATGTCTTTCTGTCGCAAGAAACCTTAAAAGAAATAAATTAAATCATACAGATCAATTATAATTTTTACAAAAATAAATTTAATATTTTAAACCTGTAATAAAAAAAAAAAAAAATCACTTATATGCAATGAAATGAATATTATTACAAATTACTAGGTATATAACATTATTACACTTATAATAAGCAGAACATAATTTTTGTAATAAATCTGGAAAGTTTTACACAAAGTATTCATATTTAGTTTAGAATCAGATATCTTTTACATAAAAAGTAAACCTCTTATTCTAAAGATTAAAATTAATTTAAAATAAATAATCTGGCTTTTTTTTTACCCGAGGTGATCACTTTAAGTAATAAAAAACTGCAAACTCATTAAAAAGATGACTACGATAATTTATATATTTTTGAGATAAAGTCATTACTTTTCTAACAATGAATTCCAGCTCATAATCAGTGAAAATATTGTAACTATATTCTGTCATATTTTTATCACTTTATTTTGAATTGAAATTAAATTTCAGAAGCTTGGCTTTATTTTTTTTTGGTGGATTTTACTTCTAGGTTTATTTTTTTGATACTATTTTTCTTGTGTGTCGCATACCTCTTAAAAAAGATATCACATGACTGTATTTTCAATTTAAAATCTTTAAGCTGCCCATGCTCCTGGCTCCCCTGAAGGTCAATTACTCTAAATTGGGACTTATGAATTAGCCTCTCTTATCGAAGAAGATTTCAAAGAGAAAATCAGTATATCTCAAACAACAAAAAAATTAAAGGAGATCATGCAACCGTAGTTCTAACTAACTGAAATAAACACACTGTTGGCTACCATTTTGAATCGGGTGATCAGAATATACTCTTAATAATATTTTTCTTCTCATACTATCAAACTCTTTTTATAATGATATATCAAATGACCACCGGTCCCCGCTTGATATAATTGAGTTATCCCACACTGCCCAAAAATCAGAGGAAATAAAGACTATAGGAAGTTTAATTTATATATATATATTAAAACAGGTTAATAATCATTAATCTCTTAATAATAAATCAATAAGTACCATTAATTTTTTATTTACACTACTTTCTTCATAAATGTACAGCATCTTACAAATCTGTCATTCTCCTCCTCCTCTCCAATTCTGCTTCCCTAGCAGAATCTGTAAACGGTCACCTAGTTTGCCTGTATGATTATATCAGCCTGATTCACATACACACCAAATTTTCAATCTATGAATCTTAAAATATACTTTTCAGTAAAAAAGTAGAAAAAACATTATTTCGCAATTATAATAATTTATTTTAAAAGAAATATACAAGTATGGAGGGTATCGATCAACATTTTTTTGTGTCATAATATATTCAAACATAAATTTCCTAGAGAGGGAGAGCACTCGTTCATCGCTCATCTCTGGACTCATCCTTTGATTGACTTTCATTCATTTAACCTGGCAAGTGATGGCTTTCTACAATTGAAATTCAGTTTAAATTCATTTTTTTTTTTTACTAAAAAACATTTTATAGTAAAAGTGTAACTTACACTTTTTGCTTTCTAAACAAACACTTATTGTTTTCTAAATGCTACTCTATCTAAATAAAATAATTATAACTACAAGTATTACTAAACTATTATAACACCAATCAGTTCAGTAATAAAAAGGAAATGAATTAAGTTTACAATGCTACAATTTTATATTCAATTATTGGATCTTTCATTATTTTAGCAGTGAAAGTGAAAAATACTCTAAAAAAAGAAGAAAACTACAGTAACCATTAAAAATGAAAGGAAAAAATCTAAAAACAGAAATATAAATATAACTAGAAACTTTATTTTTGACTGTACAATTACTATCAAACACGGTACTGCTGAGTAATAACATTTCTTGACAGATATGTTTATAATACTTTCTTTTATTAATTTACAGAGCTTATTCTTAATTACATATGAGGAATGGCAATAATGAAAGAAGAAAAAATTATGTACAAGTTTTATAATAAACTTTATATATAACAACAGCAGGGGGGCACTGTTGAGCTCCAGCAATCATAAAAAACTGGAAGTAGTACAAAACATAGCGCTACAGGCGATCTTCGGAGCGCCATGGTTTGTCAGAAACGCCACCATACATCACGATGCGGGGCTAACATCTGTATCAGAGATGGGCGCGGTGCAAGCACGCGCAGTGTTCGCGAGAACGGCTGTATCCGAGTACAGCCATCTCAGAGACATCTACGATGGTGACCCGACAGTACAGCGTATTCGGAAAAGACCGCACGCTGTACTGGATGAATCGCCTTAGGTAGTTTAGACATATAGCCATGCGACGAGTCCTGGTAGCCAACACTGCAAACGCCAAAACCATGTGCGTGAGTACAGCTATGTGTTTTTTGTAACAGTGTTCCATGATTGTGTACCCATGGGCGCTGTGCGTTGTTTCGTAATTGTAGCATCAGGCAGCGTCGGTCCTGAGTAGGGCAGGACTGATGCTGCTTCATCTACAGGTTTTTTTTTCCCGTAGTTATGATACGTTTCAACGGGGATCTTCGGCGGCTTCGGCTCTTCGACGGTTCCTTCGAGCATCCCCCCAACCCCCCTCCGGACGCACGTGCGCCCGGAATAAACTAAGAACTACGCACCGACGATTGCCCTCCCAAACCTTCGAACGCGAAAAATTATTGTTCGAACAGAGATCCCAGCAGAAAACTTGCAGAAAGGACAGACAAAACGAAAAAGATGCTAATCTCCTAATCTACCACCCATTTTTCTACCGAAGCTTACAATTTACTTCAGCCATCACATGCAACTCCCTCCGGAAAGGGAGAAGCATTGCTTCCACCAAATATTAGGGCCCTGAAAAGCGTATTCCTGCCAGCCCAAAAGGCGCCAGCACCGAAAGGACTTCAGTGGACGGACTGAAGGGGAATCACGCCGGGAGCAGCAGGCTTTGCAGGCCCGGCCTCCCGAATTCAGCCACAGTATTTCTCCAAACATGCAAAGGAATGAAACGCAAATAATGAATCCATCCATAAAACAAAACAGTAATCTAAAACCGCCAATTAAAAACAATGACCCACCCGATACTAGAAAGACACAGCTGCAAGGGGCATCTGCCCAGGCTCTGCAAATTGGGAGGAAACGTAAACTCCCGCCACCCTTGCGTTCCGTTCCGTAACAACAGCACTAAATATTAATTTTATTTTATTTAACCGTTTTATGTAGGAATAATTTGGAACTATGAGAAAATAGTGGCACAAACCTACCTCCTACTTGATTCCTTTATTTGTTTTATATTTAACAGAGAATTAATGGCACTTCTTTAAATTTCTAAAATATTCTGTAAAATACAGTACATTTTGAGGGGCTTCATTAAGTACTCTTCCTGATCTGTTAGATTACGTTTTATATGGAATAACAGGCTGGCTTCACTCAATAGGTATCTTAATCACTGGTAGGATTTTTTGTGTGACCCCTGATTAGGAAAGAGTCCTTGATTGGTTTCTCAGTCACAGAGAGTAATCCTACTGAGCACTGATGAAGAAGCAACTGCCCTGCCTAACACACAGATCAGCACACTGCCGCAGATAACACCAGAGAGAGGCTGACAAAACATGACACTCATCCATTAAACAAGAGAATAGGATAAGATGAGGAAAGGGAAAGGGGAAGGGAAAAACCAATCTACAGGGGACTGGCTTGAATCGGGGTAGTTTATCATCTTTCTCAGAACCTTTCCATATCTAATGTAACTGTAATAAACTGTAGTATTTAATTTTTTTTGTAGTTCAGCTTAACAATTTTTCTTGAAGAATTTATACGGAACAAATGAGATATACTAAAATAAAAAATGAAAGAAGATGAAAGGGAGCACCAGAAAGTGTTTTTCTGACAAAAGAAAGGGCCCTCTTACTCATTGAATTCATGATAAATATAGAAACAAACAAATTTTCAATCGTACTGTGAAACACCTACCTATTCTGTTGTACCACAAGAATTCAATCTATTATCAAGCAACAGTGCTTTATTTCATAGTAACAGTTGTCTGCTCTTGGAAATAATACCTTAAAAAATTTATCTAAGAAGTAATCAAACATATATCATGCAACAGGACCTAATTAGGGTCCTGTTGATTTTCATTTGTTCCTTAAGACAAAAATTTAGTTGGCATTCTTTTTAGTAAGATATGACAAGACCAAAAAAAGGTGCCACCTACAGAATTTC
Organism: Zanna intricata; assembly: GCA_010016005.3. NCBI lineage: Eukaryota > Metazoa > Arthropoda > Insecta > Hemiptera > Fulgoridae > Zanna > Zanna intricata. The sequence continues at coordinate 10,132 of JAAAKQ030248646.1, read as the reverse complement.
CATAATGATGGGATAGAAAAACTGACAACTGGGTAAGACTTGAATGTTTGGTTGTTAAGTACAAAGTTAATATTTTCTACTAGTTGTTTTAAAATTCATTATAACAAAATATTCCTTTTACTTACTGAATGCAATAACTCAATCACTTAGGAATAGCAAAAGTGAAATAATAAGAAATTGTACACATGCTTTATAATGCATTATAAAAGTAATAAAGGCACTGGACATTAGTGTAAAAATATATGGGTAAAGCATGCTGATTCTGCAATCTTGGCATTACCTGGCTGTTCATATGTTTACTATTGCTCAAGGATCAATAATGTCTTAAGAATGAGAGCTGCTAAAATTAAATATCAGTTAAAGAAAAACTCTGCGTAACTACCTAGAAGATAACAGCCAAATGACAACAAAAAATAATGCTATACTAAAAATATTTAAAGCTAAGATTAAGAAAGTAGGATATCTATCAGTGACCTTTCAATGCTTTTCACAGCTCTCCAGAAAACAGAAGCACCAGTATAACATACTGCGTGTTTGAAAATGAATATCAGGATTTTAAAGTTATGTAATATTTATTAAGTTAATGAAAGCTGCTAAAATTTTTGAATGGCCTGTAAATTTTCTGTTAAGATATGGAACAAAAAACATTTAGTTATGACAGTCTCGTTCATACTACAATATTTCATGATCTGGGTGATTATAATGTGAAAATATTTTTTGCCCAGGAAAAAAAATATTTTGTCAGGATTTTCTGATTCCCAGATATGCACATTATGAATGTTTACTTTTCCAATAACATGAAATGTTAATTCATCACTCAAAACAACATGATGAAGAAAATTTTTTTGTTGTTCCTGAGCTGTAACTGATATTGGGAAGTTTTACTGTATTTATAAAATTCTGAATCTATATCAAGATACTTTAAACTTCTTGATATTACATAGAAAAAGTATACTCTTTCAGAAACTTAACCCTTTGCGCTCCTTTGGCCTGCAGTTCATTGCAGGCAACAATTACATACGTCATTAACTCTCTGTACATTGTGCCCACCGGCTCTGATTTATTTATGCGTCATATACACATACACGACTGATGTTAAATGCACATTCAAATGTACAAGTTATTTTAATCGTAATTTATTGTATTAACTATAATTAAGGATCATGCTTTAAAGCATATTTAAAGCATAGGTACCTATATTTTAATTCAATATCTTTTAATGTCATTGTGATTAAGAAACATTTTCACAACAATGACTTTATTGTGGTACTGAATATAAAAATATATCTAGAAAATACATATTTTAGCAACAACAAAAAAACCTGTTTGTGAAATCAAAACTATAAGTGTTTATTATACAAGGAAAGTAAACGGGGATTGTTTTGAGTTGTTAGACATTATAATATTTTCATTCATTAGTTCTGAATACAACTAAACTATACAAAAATATAGTTTAGTTATCAAATAAAAGATACTTTTGTTTACTGTGACAAAATTATTAACAAAATAAATTTTGATGAACGTTTAATTAATTTAATAGCGCAAATCTTATCATCATGATAAAGCGTGGGAATCGTTTCTCAGTTCATGAGTAATATCTAACTATGAATAAATTTTATCACAACATATAGTATGAGAACTGTCGATGTATTATTTCTAATTGAGGCCATGATGTCACAAAACTTTATAGAGACACAGAAAATATCATATAAAATAAACAAAAGCTGTACCTCGGTGAACTGCAATGCTGGCCAAGAAAGCATTCGAGCAAAATGACTTTGGCCTGTCATACAGGCCAAAAGAGCTGTGAGGACATAATAATCAATCAGAGCTGTGTGCAGTATGACAATGTCCTGCATTACAGACATAAAGAGTTGAGGGACAGATTAGTAAAATTTTTCCATTGTACAAAGGGGTAATACTTCAACTTAGAAGTTAAAATGCAACAACAGTTCATCACAACGCCAATAAAAAGTAAGACAATTAAGCATCAGTAGTGATAAAAGTCTGCTGATCATGTAAGAAGCTTATTACAATTACACAATACTTTTAAATTACATGATAGTTGAAGGTCACATTCCTCATTATACCTTCCCTACTCTAGCATTTTTGGTTATTCCTCTTGCCTTGCCGCTTACTGCTTCTCAACTCAATAGTACGAGTTCTTATTGATCTATTTTTTGTCTCAAAAGTATGGTCACTGCATATAAATGAATAATTTTTAATTCTGAATATAATCAAGTTTTAAATACTATGTTTTAAATCATGAACTTGAAAAAACTAGAGCATTTCTAAGATACGACGTGCAATATTAATTTAATGAATATTTGCAATTTAATTTCACTACTTTATTATAGTTGTTTTAAAGATTAAGGCACATCTTTGTTATTGTTCAGGCTATTCCATTTTTATTGCAACATTACTTCATCAAAAACAGTAGTAACAAGACAGATATTGGAGGAGTTTATCACCTGGACAATTATTCATAGTCTAATAAAATTATTTATTTATACCATCATGACACATAGATGCATGTAAATAGCCATATTTTAAAAACTACATTTAATAGTAATTAAAGATTTGTATTTATTTTCTGGGTTCTGTACTTTTTCCATTAGTTTTCAGAAAACCTGTAAATATTCAGATGTTTAGAATCAACCTAAAAAATTATTTGCTCTCTCTCTCTGTGTCTCTCTCTTTCTCTCGCTCTACATATATATTACATTAAAAGAAATATTTTCACAATAAATCAAATTCTAATCTTAAAGAAATATTTGCTACCACTAAAGAGGCAAAGACAGCATGAATAGGACAAATGATTTGTGTTGAAGCTTATTTTAGGGGTTGCATCTAAGAGCAGAATAGCAGGAGCTTTGTTTGAAACACTATGAAAGAAAATATTTAATGAAAAATGGATAACTGCAGATTTTATAAAAGGAATATAGTACTAAAATTTGCAGTGTATTCTGATGAACTAACATGAAAGTGGTAATGATAAAAATTTATTAAATGTATTAATACTAGTGAAAAGGTATATTAAAAAGTTTGTCTTAAAAATCTTTGTAATGACCTTATTTTAAGAACCAGGAGTGTGTTTAGTATAGTTAAAATTGTAAAAAATAATTTTAAATAAGGTTAATATTTCATAGAAAAAAAATTCAGCAAAATTTTTTACTGACTGTATCACAGAATCGAAAATAAAAAGGTTATCTCATTTTCTTTATAATTTGTCTTTTATAGTGTTTAGTTTAACATTTTTTGAAATATTTTACTGAAAAATTTATTTTTATTTTTAAAGTAGACTTCTTAATATAAACAAATACGCAAGGTTTAAAAAAAAAATACAGTGAAATTTATTTTTTGTATGAGTAAATTCTTTATAAATCCACTAATTAACATAATAAATTTTATAACTTGATTAATTAAATTTATTGCACATAATTCTGCTATAATAAAAAGATTATTTTTAATTTTTATTTAACTTAGGAAGTGATACTAACCAAATATCAAAATTTGTTGATATTTATATTAAAAAAATTATTAACTCAAAATTATTTTTATTTGGTAGAAAAATATATATATATGTTTATTAATTTGGAATTTTTTTTTTTGTGAAATAACATAAATCAGTATAAATCATAATAATGCTTTTAATTACTTTAAAATAGAGAACATAAGGATTGTAATGATCAAAACAATAAAATAATTAAATTATATTTCACAAAATAATTAATTTTTATAAATTTTGCATTTTGTACATGTAACATTAAAAAAAAAAAAATTATGACTGGCAACAACAAAATGCATACTGGAATTAATTGCACTGAAAGAGGCTGAGGGGAATATCAGGAAGGAAATGTTAATGATCTTTACTGTTTATGGTTTTCATATAGATATGTCAAATGACTACTGCTGTTAACCGATAGATACACCATTTTGTCTATCTGTCAGATTTTCTTACTGCACTTAGAGACTTAATCCTTTCATGTACTATCATACTAACAATATATTTTTCACTTAAAAATCATGCACGCATTCAATAAAAATATTAAAAAAAACACTTCAATTTTGTTATCATGATTACAAATAATATCATTCATTGAAAAACTTAAGTATAAAATAAACTTTTTACTAGTTAACACTGTTAAAAAAAAACGGGGAAAATTTTAACGTAAAATCATGCATAAACATTTGTCAAGAAATGTTGTTATAAAAGTACAAGCAGTAATAATTACCAGTTGCGCAATTCTCATTAATTAACATGCTACTGAAGCCATGCTCCATGAAAAAACATCACTTATTCATATAAAAATGAACTCAAGTAGCAAAGACATTTAAGGACTTCAGTAATGAGCACGGTAAACTTACCTACACCTACCAAAGCATTCAGAAGAAATTATACACTTCTAAATTATATAAAAATATTAAACTAAAACTGCACAATAATTATAAAGAAATCCTTACTTGGTCGAGTAATGCCAGGCAAGAAACATTAAGAGGTTTAATGCTTAATTAAGCCTATACAAATAATTAAATGTCACGGAATGCATCATTAACTATACATATATTAATATTTAATTTAATAAATTCACCAGCAAAAAGGTCATGCATTCATTTTAATTTAAAAAAGTGGAGTCGATATAAAAATTAGAAACAAAACAGCAAACTTTGTACTTTGCCATAAAGTTTCAAAGTGCAACACATCAGTTAAGTGTTCTGCTACACACATGAAATGTTTGAAAGATTCATAGTTATCTTACGGTTTTGTAACATTTTTTTTTAAGTGCTATAATATTTTTTGTACGATACTACAAAATAATTTTATATACCGTAGAAGAAGCTACATTGAATTTTTTTTTCTTAATATGATATAATTAAATTTTTAATTTATCTTATAACAGCGATAATACTTTAATACAAGTATGTTTTTTGTTGAAGCACTTTTGTACTGGCCATATTAAATTCATAATTTTTTTTTACAAAAAAGTCAATAGATGCAATCTAAGAATGTAAGAAAAGCATAAATTTTTGAAGTTTTACGTTTTTCAGATAAAAAGCAAGTATTTGTTTTAATCACTGAACAGTAAATGTGTATTACAAAAGCTCTTCAACAAAAAACATAAACAAATGTAGTCAGTGTATTAAGCTAAATTATATATTTAAACTATCATATATTTTGCTCTAACATGCATTTTTAATAAAAAAATTCATTAACAATTTCTTTTGTAACAACAATTTTAATAAGAGAAAAATTATATTAAATAAAGAAAATTTAATAATTAATTAATTAAATTAACTGAATTCAACATTAATAAAGTTGAAAATGTTACTATTATATTTATAAAAGTGAATATGAATAACAATTATTTTTTCTTTTAAATACAATCACAGAAATAATACGGTTGTCAGTTATACATTAATATGCCAGAGAAAAAAATTAAAATTAACAAAAACAAGGACCAATTTGGATCAACACAACATGTACTAAAAGCATCTTGAAGAATATCTGTTTACAAAATAAAATTAAAAAAAGAAGCAAATAGATATCTCACCAAAAGACTTTTTTTGTACAACTATTCTAAACTTAAATAAACTTTTATTGTACGAAACGGTAACTTGAAATTGTACTATAAAATAAAGTATGCCAAAAACTAACGACAAACTACAGTCAAAACAGAAAAAAAGGAACTGCCAAAAGCAATTAGTAAATAGGTAGTGCCAGAAAGAATAAATCAAAATGACTAAGTAAATAGGTAATGTTGAAGATAAATACATAATCGTGTAACAAAGATTTTAAGAGAGACCAAACTAAGCAGAAATAACAACTATTAAACTATCACAAAAATAGAAGTTATAAAAGTCATGAAAAATGAAGGATGAAACAGCACAGACAGTAAATACTAATATGAAACAAAAAAAAAAAAAAAATACTTAGCATTTAGCCATGAAGAAATTAGACAAGAATGTCATTGAAATATGGCTGTCTGAAACCTACACTACATAAAACTGGTCTTAATCTTCTTTGTAATTTAATTATTTCATTCTGACCTTAATACTTTTAAGTGTTGGTGCACAGCTCATATACATAAAAGTATTTACAACACTTGAGATACTAATAAGTATAAGATCATGACATTTTTTTTTAGATGAAATACTTCCTTTTTTTCTGGATTATTAATTTTTCAGTTTTTTTCATCACATATGTGGTGAATAAGCCGTAATGTTTTAAATAAAGATTTAAAACAATTAATGTGGGTAATACCTAATTAGCACGTAGATTGTACATTTTTTTCATAATTAAAACAATTTTATTAAAAGTACATCTGGAAATTAAAGGAAAGAATAAAAATATAGATGTCCCAAAAATTAACGCGAGATTTGAATTTGCCGCCATTTTTGCAGTAAATTGTTGGCAACCCTGAAAAAAGGACAATTTGACAGCTGAGAGTTTAGGGTTAGTAAAAATGGAGCGTTATACGATACAATGTGTTTTCATTATTGAACAATATTTCAAAAATAATGAATGTTTGGCGTCCTCAGTGCAAAAAATTTTTGTATAAAATATTGTAACCTCGTCAACTGTGAAAAGATTAATTGAAAAATTCAGGGAGACTGGATCAGTTGGAGCCGCTAGACACACCGGTCGTCCAAAAACAAGCCGTTCAAATGTTAATATCGAAGCAGTGCGTGAGAGTGTTGGTGAAAGAGAGTTCATGGAATGGATTATTGAACATCAACAAGTATATGCTGATTTTTCAAGCAAAATCAGCACATTTTCACCTTGATGACTTTAATCGACAAAATTGCTGTGTTTGAGTTCGGAGAACCTGTATGTGATTGTTGAACAACACCCACAATATGTCACTGTTTGGTGCAGATTTTGGGCTGGAGGTATCATTGGACCATACTTTTTTAAAAATGGGGCTGGTCAAGCAGTAACTGTTACTGGTGCTCGATATCACGACATGATAACACAGTTCTTTCTGCCGAAATTGGATGCTATTGATGTGGCCAATATGTGGTTTCAACAAGACTGTGCCACATGCCATACAGCCCGTGAAACGATTCAATTACTGCATGAGACATTTCCCGGTCGTGTACTCTCCTGTTTTGGTGATCAGAATTGGCCCCCTAGACCATGTGATTTAATCCCATTAGACTTCTTCTTATGGGGTTATTTGAAGTCAAAAGTTTATGTTAACAAGCCCACAACTACCCGTGCATTGAAAGATGAAATTAAACTCTGCATCAACGAAATTCAGTCATAATTATGCAGAAATGTCATGAAAAATTTTGACGAGAGAGTGTGTATGTGCCAGCAAAGCCATGGAGGCCATTTGCTCGATGTGTTATTCCATAAATAACCCTATCCTATGTACTTTATGATTCAATAAAAAAATAACAATCAAAAGACTAAAAACGGTGTTTTCCTGTTAATTCAAATCTTGCGTTAATTTTGGGACACCCTATAAATTTATATTCACAAGGTCTGTTCAGAAGATAACAGAATATTTTTAATTACACGCCAATGGAGATATTTGGTGACATGTAGTTGGTGGTATTGTTTTGCATAACCACCTCTGTAACCAGATGTTCTTGGTTTGTTTATATCTTTTAGTTTTCATGTTATTGTTATTTGAGTGCAATGTATTTACGTGTAAGTAGTGATTTTTGTAATGTACGATTTTCGGAAGCAATGATACAACATAAAATTTTGCAACTGGAGAAAACTTCAACTTTTGAAACAAACTATAGAGATGATGCTCTGAAAAATTAAAATTATTTGACTGAATTATTTTGATTAAAAAATTAAACATACATCAAGTTGCAGCAAAGTTTGTTCCTCATTTGTTGGCAACTTCTTGAACAAGCTGATGGCAATGAAACATTCATGCAAAGAATAATGGGAGATGAAAGTTGGGTTTACTGCTATGACATTGAGATTAAAGTTCAATCATCACAATGGATTGGCAAAGGATCTCCATGCCCCAAGAAAGCATGGTGGTCTTGATCTGATGTCAAAGTGATACTGCCTGTTTTTTTCAATTTTAATGGAATTGTGCATTTCGAATTCTTGTCTCAAGTTGAAACAGTAAACCGTGTGTACTATCAAGGCGTTTTAAAATGGTTACATGAAAAAATTTGCAAAAAGAGACCAGAGATGTGCTGAGAGAAGTCAAGGCATGGTTTCTTCACCACAACAATGTGCCCACACATTCAGCTTTATCAATTCATCAGTTTTGTGCCTAAAATTAGATGACTACCCTCCTCAGCCTCCCTACTTGCCAGACTTGGTTCTTGCGATCTCCTTATTTCCAAAATTAAAATTAGTGATGAAAGGACAATGTTTTGACACTATTGATAAGGTTAAAGTAAATTCATCAAGGACTTAAAAGGCCATTTAAGATGAAGCTACCCAGGATTGCTTTGTGAAGTGAAAACATCGCTGAGAAAAGTGTTTAAATAGGAGAGGGGGGTATTTTGAAGGAGGCAACGACCAATACTCTGTAAAATTAATAAACATTAAAAAAATTAAGTTTGGTTATTTTCTGAACTGACCTCATATATATATTCTGATATTAAAGGGATTAAATAATTATGAAATCTAGTTAGTAATATTAACCAATACTTTTTGTAAGGACAACTGCTTGCTATCTTTGTACCAGTTTTAAGTTTACCGTTTAAGTAAAAATACTTATATCAGCATGTTCTTGGAATAACTAGTTATAATTAGCGATTACTTTTTATACCGATACAGCTAGTCAAATGTAAAGTAGTTTCAGTCAGTTCTATCAGAAATTACTATTAACAAATCTTCACATAGATGCATAATAAACAGATCAAATAATCTTAAAAGTCATTTGTAACAACCTTATGATTTGTAGTATAATGATAATTCTATCTTGCTACAATGGATCACACAACAATCCCCATAAAAGAAGTAAAGAAATAGATAATAAAAAAGAGAAATTATAAATGACAGCTTAATCGGTATCAAACTTTCATACATTTTTCCATACAAACTACAATACATAAAAAGAAAACAAGAAAACAGATGTTTATCTAAAATAGAGGAACGATCATGGAAATAAATGAGGTTTAATGTAATCAATAATGAAACACATGCGTATGTTTCAAAATTTACAGATGTTTAAAAATACTCTTATTTATAAAGAATAATAATTTGATTAGAATAACGTTTAAGAATAAATATATATATATTTATATATATATATTCAGTTATATTCAAACATAATATTAAACCGATCAAGCAATTAAAACCTTACAGTACTAATCTATATATTGCAGGCTTGTTCAATCAACATAGTGCACTAATACTATTATAAAAGACATGCCATAATGTCTGTTAACCACTACAATACCTTCAACTCCTACACTGCTGTCTACCGAATTTGAAAAGAAAATAATATGAATAGTATGAATCAATATTTTAATAAATCTATTAAGAAATATCAAACAAAATTTATCAAAAACCATATATGTTGACATATATTTAGTAAATTGAACTTTGAAAAAACATCAACCTCATCAACACTAGATATTAAGTCAAAGTACTTTTGTTTATACCATTGTAAATGATGTTTAATCCAACCTAATATTTTAATAAAAGCTCATGGTATGAAAAGTAATAACGGTGATGACAATTAAGTCATGTGCAGATTGAATTATTAAGTCAAGTTAATGCCTCATTATTTCTTTTTATAAAATAGATTTTATAATCAAAAACTTTACAAATAATTTATAACATTTATACGTAAATATAAACATATTTATCTTTAAAAGGGTAAAAGGATTCACAAGTCATTAAATTAAATAAACTGTTCATTTTTTCTGTCGGAGGAAATACATTTCTGAGGCAGAAGTTATTCAATCCAATTTATATGTTGCCTAGGGACTAATCTAAAAAAAATAAAAAATGCTGTTACACCTGCAAACTGTCTTAATGTTGGCATTGTTACCTTAAATAAGTCTGACAATGGTTAGTTAAATTAATCAAAACATATACAGGTATAAAAAGCCGAATAGTACAGGCGAAAACGAGCTTTCAGTCAGAAATATAATTTGCTTACATCAAAAATTAATTTAAACATCAGGAAAACATTTCTGAAAG
>JAAAKQ030248613.1:0-10971 GCA_010016005.3 Zanna intricata | reverse complement strand
ATTATTACTGTTGCAGTTTGGTTCCTGTAAATGTTAGCAATTATTCTTCTATCTCTATACTTGAATCCTAAATTTTTAAAAATGCTGAACATTTTATTCCAGTTTACGTTATCTAATACCTTTTTTAAATCTATAAATGCCATGTATTTCGGTTTATTTTTCTTTAATCCTCCTTTTACTATTAACCTGAGTGTTAAAATTGCTTCTTTTGTTCCTATACTTTTCCTGAAACCAAATTAATCTTCTCCTAGCACTTCTTCCACTCTCCTCTCAATTCTTCTCTACAGAATCACATTTCATTACGATTTTTATTCTTATTCATTTTTAAAATAAATCTCTCTTCTACTAATAAATTCGTGACATTCAGAATTTTTTTTTTTTTGTTAAACAATAGAGCAGTGTCATCAGTGATTTTTAATATTTTTCTTTTTGATTAGTTAATCCACCCTCAAATTTGTCTCAATCCCTGAATCTTTCGGATAAACAATAACTTAAAATAATAACGGTATAATCGAGTAATTTTCAATATTATAAAATAATCGTAGGTTCATGAAGGAAGAAAATATTTTCTGAATAACGAGATAAAAATTACTCTCAAAATGACTTTTCATTCTGAATAACTAATATATTATAGTAGATTTATTTAGGTGAGAAGTACAGTTATTTCATTCTTCACTTCTAATCAAGATACATTTCTTAAAGGTTCGATTTATTAAGAGATACTGAAAATAGGAAAAATACAGGCTTGTATTATTATTTTGTTATCGGAAAATTTTAAAAAAGAATTGATTATTATTTATAAAAATATACTAGTCCCCTTACTGGAAAATAGAAGTGCCAGTATCATATTTTTATTACAAAAAAAAAAAAAAAAAAAGAAAAAGTTTCCTCATTTATTACTTTTATAGTTGTTATAATTTTATAACAACTATTAATGAAGCGATCATATTTGCACTTCTATATTATTTTGTCCCAATTTCTATTCCTAGTCCCGGGTTCGAATCCCGGTCAGGCATGGCATTTTTTACACACGCTACAATTCATTCATCTCATCCTCTGATGATATACTTAACGGTGGTTCCAGAAGTTAAACAAAAAATAAATTCTATTCCTGCTAAAGGAATAGAATTTTTTACTAGTAATTTTATTCATTTCTTCTTCATTTTTATTATACATGTACAAAGTGGTCGAAGTCATAAATAATAAAATTAAAACGTAAAATAAAATGGTGGTGCATAGTTTTATGTACTGTATAATTATGCGACTGTGCAAGATGAAACAAAAAAGGTTCTAATACGAGAACGTTTTTTCTAAATATTTTTTATGTTGCTTCAGTAACGAAAATGTATTTGCATTTACAGCTTTACTGTACTTTAACTACAGATTACATTCACTTTCACTAGAGAAGTTGAATAAAAATAATTGACTAACATTGTATTCGAACGCTAGCGTAGATCACAGCATTCTGTCTCAGACTCGGCTGGAATAATATACTGTAATAAATATTTTTTTATTTTTTACTTATCGATGTCATTTAAAAAAAAAAAAATTGTAAATTAATTTATTAAAGGTTAGAATAAATTTAACAATTATTAACAATAACCATTTATTTATTTATTATTTATTGATTTATGGTATTCATTATTAAAGACAAAAATCGCAAATTTTTTTTCTTTATGTGGCAGTAAATCACAGATTCTACAAGCACTGAACTAAAATTAATTAACATATTTTATTTAAATTATTTTTTCTTTTTTCTTTTTTAGAAAACCCAAAAAAAAAAGTTATAATTATATTTACAAATATTCTTAATGTAATAATTATTCTAAAACTATGACAAAAAAAAACCTGGAAAACTTATAACATAAAAAATAAATAAGTACAAATCTAAACAAAACAAACAAACAAAAATAACTTAGGAACAGATTTAATTATAATTTTTTGTAAGTTCTTCAGTATATTAATAAGAAAATAGTACGTTATTCAATTGTCTATTTTTTTATTTTTTATTTTTTTTAATTATTACTAAAATGTATATGTATACTGAAATATTAGGTGTTTTTTTTCTTCTTTTTTTTATAAACACATTATTTATAACGAACATTAATAAATTTATTTCAAAATATTTATTTTATTTGTAACTATTTCTACTAATTTTCTAAGGCTTTTTTTTTTTTTGTTTGAACAGAGGCACATTAATTTTCTATTTAAAGCACATAAAAGTATTCTTTTTAATAATTAAGCACTTTTCAAATGTTTATTCAACATAATTTTTTTTATTAATCGCTCAACAAAAATATTCCGTAATACTTTATAACAGACAAAATATGTATAATTATTATTATTATTATTTTTTTATGTATTTATAAACTTTCGTGAACACTGAGGTTAAATTAATTAATTGTAATATTATTTACAAATATATTTCCTTTCTACTTTGTTTAACACGTTATATATAGACTAATTATTTAAGATCTTAATATAATTTAATTTCTGTTTAATCTATACAATTATTGAAACACAGTTGTTTTTTTTTTTTTACAGAATACCATAAACTTTTAAAATTATAAAAAAAAGAACATTGAATATTTAATCTATACACACAATAAAACCTACCATTTTTTGTACGAGAAATTTAAAAATCACAGAAATATGTTAACAAATTTTGGTTGAATCATTGAAAAAATAATACTAATTGGTAATAATATCAAGATCTTAAAAATAATAATAATAATGAAAATAAACAAGAATAAAATGAAAGTAATGAAATTTAGATGAAATAATGTAGATGGACCACTGAATATAAAAATAGGAAAAGAGAAAATTACTGAGGTAGAAGAATTTTGTTACTTGGGAAGTAGAATTACTAAAGATGGAAGAAGCAGGAGCGATATAAAATGCCGAATAGCACAGGCGAAACAAGCCAGAAATATAATTTGCTTACATCAAAATTTATTTAAACGTCAGGAAAACATTTTTGAAAGTATACATCTGGAGCGTAGCTTTATATGGAAGTGAAACTTGGATGATCGGAGTACCAGAGAAGAAAAGATTAGAAGCTTTTGAAATGTGGTGTTATAGGAGAATGTTAAAAACCAAATGGGTGGATGAAGTGACAAATGAAGAGGTGTTGCAGCAAATCGATGAAGAAAAGATGCATTTGGAGAAATATAGTTAAAAGAAGAGACAGACTTATAGGCCACATATTAAGACATCCTGGAATAGTTGCTTTGATATTGGAGGGTCAAGTAGATGGGAAAATTTGTGCAGACAGGCAAAGGTTAGAATACGTAAAACAAATTGTTAGGGATGTAGGATGTAGGAGGTATACCGAAATGAAACGACTGGTACTAGATAGGGAATTTTGGAGAGCTGCATCAAACCAGTCAAATGACTGTAGGCAAAAAAAAATATTAATAATTAAGGTAAAATTTAAAGAAAGAAATATGTTTTATTTTGTAAAAAAAAAAAAAGAAAAGAATAACGTTAGAAACGTGTTTATTTTAGTAAACAAAAGTGTTAACAAGCCATGCAACTAGGTCTTTCATTTTTCAACATTAAAATTAAACCAGGAAAGAATATATAAATTAAAAATATTTATTGATTTTGTTTTTTTAATATAGGTATTTTTTTCAGATATTATTTGTTACAGAAATTTATGCCTATTATTAAACTTTACATAGAAGAGTGTTTACAAACATATTTTATAAATGAACTTGCAGATTATCTTTTCTCATACTCAAATGTTTTAGTAATTTGAATGGGTCCTGCCCATATTATTTTAATTATAAAGGGTTTTATTGTGTGTATTTTTTTATAATAAAAAAATATTTATTAATTAAAGTAAATTTAATAATCATATGATTTATTTCACATATAGATTTTTAATGAACGTTTACAACTTAATAAAAAAATAAATAAATAAAGTAAATACGTTTTAATACTGAATTTCATTCAGTACTCGATAATTGTTTGTCCTTAGAAGTCTTAATAAATTTGATTTAATTGTAAAGAGATATAAAAAAAAATTATTCATCTATACATTTAAAACAAAATTTTAAAATTAACATTTTTTCTTTATAATTAAATGAATTTTTCTTTATCAACTGAAGAAAAATTGTATTTAACTAACCCTTATTGTATTTAACTGTATTTAAGTTAACCCTTATTATATATCTAAACTAATCACTATTTGTGTATTTTATATTCCTATTTTTTTTGTTTATATTTTCAGAGATGCACCCATACATATTGTCACTTAATAATTAACTACATTCCTGTTTTAAACGCCGGTACAGGATAGAATATATAAGAATACATATAGTTACATGTTTTATATATATATATCCTATATACATATAATAAAGAGTCTGTAGAGATTTTTCTTGTTATAGTACATTTTGTAATTACGTACACGCTCACACACATTCATTCACAGACCGCTATATTTAATAGTACATTTCTCTTTCTACCCAACCGCCGGGATGATGTCGCATCCATAGTTTCCTTAATTCATCGTAAATGAAAATTACAATCGCAAACGGCACGGCCGGTAACCACCACTCCCAGCGTACAGGATACGTTTTCAGAACCTCACTCATTCCGGGACAGTAGGAAACAAAGCAAGCCGCTAATGTTTCGAATACCATTCCGAAATTTAAAACCCAGTTGTTCATACCTTGATGGCCGATGGAATTATATCTTGTTTTACAAATAATTAAATCCGCCCATTGTACGACGACAATAGCTATGAAAAACGCAGTGTGACACGTATATTCAAGGACTTTTCTATTAGCGTACGTCCATTCTTGTCCGTATGAATCTTCCAAATCGTTTACGGAATTTGAATCCCACGCTTTACGGATACCGAACAGATGACTCGGCCACCATCCGCTTTGCGCCATAATGACAAAATATGAAAAAAATCCTGCCGCGGCTTCTATCACACCTATCTGACCGTAAGCAACAAATATCAATTTCCTCGTCACCAATTTGTCTTTCCTAGGATTTCTCGGGTGTCTCCGCATGATATCCGATTCCGGTTTTTCGTAGGCTAATGAAATCGCAGGCCACATGTCCGTTCCCAGATCGATACATAGTACGGCTACTACACCTAGCGGAAGAGGTATGCCACTTACAATAAACATTAAAAATGGTGATATTTCGGGAATATTCGACGCCAGAGTGTAAGCTATTGATTTTTTCAAATTATCAAAAATTAATCTGCCCTCTTCGACTCCAGTAACTATCGATGCGAAGTTATCGTCGAGTAAAATCATATCGGCCGTTTGTTTTGACACGTCAGAACCTGTTATTCCCATAGCTATTCCTATATCTGCTTTCTTTAAAGCCGGAGAATCGTTAACTCCGTCCCCAGTAACGGCGACAATCGCACCTAATTTTTGACAGCCTTCAACGATATTAAGTTTTTGTGTCGGTGAAGTTCTAGCAAACACTATTTCTTTATGGGTTCTCAAAATGTGTTCTAATTCTTCAGTGCTCATATCCCTCAACCGTGAACCTTGAATCACAATCGTCGTCGATTCTCGTGGATCCAACGTTTGTATCGGCACCATTCTCCTTTTCGCGATGTCTTCTAACGTTTCTGATCCTTCAGATATAATGCCGACCGATTTAGCGATAGCCTTAGCTGTGATCGGATGGTCACCGGTTACCATAATTACTCTTATACCGGCCGTTCTGCATTTTGCTACCGCATCCGGTACGGCCGGTCTAGGCGGATCGATCATCGACATCAGCCCGATGAAACATAAGCCTTTCATAGGAAAATTTGGCTTTTCTGTAACAAATTTAAAACCCAAAGGATAATCGGTACCGAGTTGTAGTTCACAAAATCCTAGAACTCTCTCTCCGTAATTTCCTAATTGTTCCAATATAAGTTCTATTTCTTCTCGGATTTTATCATCCATATTTATTACCTCACCGTCTAGTCTTATGGTCGTGCAGCGTTCCATGATCCTTTCCGGAGCACCTTTCATTACCAGTAAGTGTTTGTTGGTATCCGGCATTACGTGAATCGATACCTGGAATTTATCAGTGGAATTAAAAGGAATTTCGCATACTTTCCTGTAACGTTTTCGAAAAGCCATAACATCACCTTCCGCTAATTCTGAAAATTTTAATATCGCGGCTTCAGAGGCATCTCCCATAACGTCTTTTTTTAATATTGGAATGTTATCTTGGCCAGGAATAAATTCAGCTCTGCTGCATAAGCATCCTCCTCTGTATAATATTTTGTATTCTTCGGTTTCTCTATCCAATACCCCTGTTGGATCTTTAAAATAATCGACTTCCATAATATCTAAGTTGTAACTTAAATGAGTTACTGTCATTCTGTTTTGCGTTAACGTTCCGGTTTTATCAGAACAAATACAAGAAGTCGAACCTAATGTTTCGACGGCTTCTAAATGCTTAACTACGCAATTTTTCGATGCCATTCGTTTGGCCGTTAAGGACAAACAGACTGTTACTGTCGCAAGCAATCCTTCCGGCACATTAGCGACGATTATACCGATTAGAAATATTACAGCGTCTATCCATTCGTACCCTAGAACAAAAGCCATAATAAAAAATGTTATCCCCAAAAATATTGCCCAGGTAGATATAATATGCATGAAATGATGAATTTCTTTAGCGATCGGCGTTTCTCCGGTCTTTAAACCTGATGTGAGACCGGCGATTCTACCCATTACCGTTAAATCACCGGTTAGAATTACGACTCCTTTTGCCGTTCCTTCGACAGCATTAGTCGAAAAAAAAGCGAGATTTTTTGTTTCTAATGCGATATCGTTCGTACACTCGATAGTCCTGGCCTGAGGCTCGGATTCGCCCGTTAAAGACGAGTTATCGACTTTAAGACCTTGACTCTCGATTATCCTTATATCTGCCGGTATCCTATCGCCGAATTTCACAAAAACTACATCGCCCTTAACGAGTTCCGCAGACAGCACCGTTTTCGTTTGTCCATCCCTAAGAACGTTAGCGTATTGCGGAACCATCGTCTTAAACGAATCCATGATTTTTGAACTTTTTGCTTCTTGAGAATAAGAGAAGATACCAGTGAGAATAACGACGGCCGCTAAAACAATGCCGAGCCACAGATTATCTTTAGGAGCGTCTTCAGAGATCGTAAATTCTATAAAATAAGCTATATAACAAAGAACGGCACCGATCCACAATAATATAGAAAACCCTTGGAATAAATGTTTTGCCATCACTCTCCAAAACGGAACCTGCGCTTCAGGAGTCAGACTGTTTGGTCCATCTCTTGCGAGAATCTGTTTAGCTTGTGCACTGGTTAAACCCTTTTCCGGATTCGTTTGATATTTCTGATAGAATTCCGATAACGGAAGTTTGTGATCTTCTATTTCAATCTCTTTCTTTAAATTGTCCAATTTTTGGGCCCTAGCATCTTCCCTAGATCTTTCCCTGTCTATAGCTAGGGATAATGTAGATACCATCAAATCCATCGCAGGCATTTTGAATTTAATGTAAATTAACTATCACACATACAGAAAATAATTCAACTACTATAAGTTATATACTTCCTTTAATTTAAAGAAATGTATGTTTAAAATTTCTCATAATATCGAAGTGGAAAATATACGAACAAGTATTAAGAACATTATAGTCTTTACAAATAATATTATAAAATTGACGTAATCACTGTAGAAAATGTTCTGATGTCGGAAGACGTGAAATTAATTCAAGTTATACGACCTTCAAATCGAGAATTTTGTGCATCAGATGACTGGCAACTTGAATAACACAAAGAATTTGGGCCTCGTCATCTTCAATTAATGATGACCCAAATTCTACAAAATACACATATCTGGACCTGTAAATAAAAAAGAAATCATTATTATAACATTTTTACTGCATTAAAAAAAAAAATTATAATTCTTATTTATGCGTAAAAATAATACTAGAAAATATTAGCATAAAGTTTTTTTTACATCGGTATTGTTATAAGTTGTATTTCTAGTATTAAAAAACATCCTTTTGCAATATTAAATGTATATTGTATTTTTATGTAAATAAAATAATGTAAATTGTAATGTAATGTAAATTCTATTTTAATGAAAATATTCAGTACAGTGGCTACAAATAAATAGGTAAATATTACATATTTTTTTTTACCTATTTCATCTAAATCAAGATGACGTATTTTAATTTTTTTTTTATAATTTGTTTATACGTTTAATTTTGTCTTTAAATATAAATATGCGTTTATAAACGCAAAGTAGTTAAACATATAACTTTGTAATTTTGTTTTGTTTTGAAATTTAACTGTTTAACAAACGGATGACAATCAAAAATGAAACTTCATAAAAAAAAGTTTAGGTACATCCTTCTCCCGCGTAAGTTAGTTTCGTTTCGGTAATACTGTTACTTAAAATCATTTGCATATTATTAATTTAATAGAATAAATTATTACACTGCTGAGTGGAAACATTTCAAGTCGTCTTTCCTAAGGAATATTTCTCTGAATAAAGGGAAAAAAATTCACTAAAGTATAATCGGCTTAGTGTCTTCTTGATATGTAAGTATTATTAAATAAAATCACTGAAATGAGATTAATTGCTGTTTGATGTTTAATTTTAGATTTTTTTTTAATCAGCACGACATAGTCAATCACTTTATTAGGTATTGTTTTACACTAATTTTGAAGTGTAAAATATCCATAAATTTCTTAATTTTTGTTTGAACCTTTTCGAGTAATTAATTATGTATACAAAAAAAAATATTTATCTTAAAATAGTAGACATTAATGTGATTTCTATCCAGCATTTCCCCGCTTAGCAGTGAAATTAATTGTGATTGCAGGACGTCATCACTTGCGACCGAATACACTCGCGGTAGGAGATGCTCCTGTCACTAAGGCAAAGTACATAGGCTCGACAATAGGCGGTAATTCTCACTTCAAGTAATCGAGGTTGATAACAAAGCGATAAGGACGGTGGTAACGGTCACCAGACTGATGGATAGACCGTTGGACCAAGTTCCTCAAAATGGCGGCTATTAATGTCGGTGGCGAGGTCAATTTTGTTATACGCGGTGCCAGCCTGGAAGAGAGCACTGCAGAAGAAGATAAGCGACACGCGTAGGCTTATCGGATTGCAACGACTGCTTGCCATTGGTGTGTCTTAGGCTTATCGGACAGTCTCAACAGAGGCGGCGCTAGTATTAGCGGTCTTCCTTCCGTTCGATCTAGTGGCAGAAGAGATCATCAGGACACAGAGAGCATGCCAAGGGGCTAGGGGAAACAGATTCTACTGGAAAGCTGGCAGGGGAGGAGGGATAGCTCCACAGATGGATAGCTGAACCTGGAGGCTAATCCAGGAGTAGAAACCGTGGCTGAGAAAAATACATGGAGAACTGACGTTTCAACTGACACAATTCTTATCCGCCCACGGTTGCTTCAATAAGTATCTGTTTAATAGGAAGCGGAAAAGGTTGGATCGATGCTTCTACTGCGAGAGCAGTGACTCGGAACACACCATTTTCCATTGCGCCAGATGGTCCGAGGATAGAAAACAGGTCCTTACGGTGATTGGCGAAGTTACGCTTGACAATGTCGTAGCAGTTATGTTGCACGATTTTAGAAATTGGGCCCTAATCACTGATATTATTAGTGGTATTCTGACAACCAAGGCTTTTGAAGAACTACAATACGTAGAAGATGGTGGATGAAAAGAGTCTGGAGGGAAAGAGGAGTAATTGGACACGACAGGGGATTGCAAAAGACCACAGACCCGTTAGGTGTACCCCTATTTGCGAGGCAAGGAGAAAACCTAGTCCCGGTCGTCCGGGTGGTGCTGCTGGGATCGGCATGGCCGGGCAGACCCGGTGGGGGCCCCTTCCGGGGGGAACCCTGCCTAGGGGGAGACATGAAGAAGACCTAGTTCCGACTATCCGGGTGGTGCTGCTGCTAGGAACGGCGTAGCCGGGCCCAGTATGGCCATTTGGGTGGTTAGAGGTATGCTAAAAAACCACACACACCCACCCCCCCACGACCGAGTTATACTGAAAAAGTGGGTCCGGTCTTGGGAGGCCAATTGAATAAAGAGGGCCCGCCTCCGTGGCGCGAGTGGTAGCGGCCTTTTATCCGGAGGTCCCGGGTCCGAATCCCGGTCAGGCATGTCATTTTTCACATACGCTACAATTCGTTTTATTCTCTGAAGATATACCTTAAACTAAAAAAAAAAAAAAAAAAAAAAAAAAAAGATAAAAAAAGATAAAAAATTGAATAAAGGGGAAAAAATTTCAAAAAATACCGGTATCCACGATCTACTATTTCATTATTACAATCATAAAATGCTTTTCCATAACGTTCAAAAATGTTAAACACTATATTAAAGAAATGTTATTCTTATCGGAAAACTATCCGTAGTTTCATTGATATCAAGCTATTAACAATGAAATACGGTAAACAAATAACGCTATTAAAATTGACCTTTATTTTATTTGGACTAAGCCTAAACTAAGAGATTACAAACATAATGTTCAACGTTAAATGAGTTTACTTTTTTTTTCTCTTTGTTTTACAAAACAATTTTCAATTATAATGTCACTTGAAGTCGATATACACTTAAATATATGTTAACTATAACACAGTTAGTGGTGTTAATTTTTAAGTAGAAAATATTGTATACAGATTAATTTCTGATTAAAGATAGTAAAATTAGATGAACAATTTTCATTAGATACAATCTGAAATCGGAGTTTTTAGTAGTTTATGTCGGTTACCTTTTATGAAATTTATTATCAACAATTATTTTATCAAGAAAATTCCATTTTCTCTTTAACTAATAAATAAGAGAGCTTATATTTCTTACAATAATAATAACAATTTTACAATAATAATAATAACAATTCATATCTACTAATCGGCGAAGATAGACCAATGTGTGGTGTTTGTAACAAACCACTAACAGTCAAGCATCTAAT
>JAAAKQ030248591.1:0-10971 GCA_010016005.3 Zanna intricata | reverse complement strand
AAAAAAAAAACAGCTATTATTTGTAATGAAATCTAAGGAATGTAACAAAATTGATTTTTTTATTAATTTTATTTTTAATTCAACCATTATTTGAAATTAATAATTGAAATGCATATTAATTTCAAATCAGAATCACGCATGAAGTTTCAAATAACCGACTACATCAGTAGAAACTTACGTTGTAAAATAGTGTGAATTTTCATATAAAGCTTTAAAAATAATTAGAAAAGGGAAATCCGAGACTACACCTAATAGCCTAAAGCGAAATTTATAGAAAGATTCCAGATAGAAAATTCCAAGTATGTTGAATTAATTTAAATACCAACGAATTTTTAACTTCATCGATTCATCAACTAATTGTTATATAAATATGCAATAAAAGAGAAATGAGTTGTGATTCAAATAATTAGTACCTTCTTCTATGAACTATGAACTATGAACTACAGGGTAAAATATATTTTAGTCAAAAAGACAAATACAATGAAAAATGAATATGCCTCTATTAGCATTTAAATATTAGTTACAAATTATCAAAGTAAAATTATGGAAAAAGATGGCTGATAAAAGAAGTACCTGAAAAAATACATTACCTAGAAGCATAAAAATTTTAATATTGTTTTAATTTTCCTATATTGGTTGTAAGAAGAAGAAAAATATCATGATGAAATAAGTATCGATCTTCTTAGCTTTTCCTATACAGCTTCAAGAATCTTTAGCCTTAAGATATCAAAAATAACTTGATCCTCTGATTAGCATTGTTTTCTTTTCAATATGTTTCACTGAGTAGTATCCACTTAGGGTGGATTTTAAATATTTACCAATAAATTTATCTAAAAGTACGACTAAATGATTAATCTCCCAAGTTTCAGATCCCAACTAACTTGGGTTTTTGGATGTTTAGTAGAATATTTTCTGTAAAATACAATTTAATAAACAGCCAAATACTAGAAAATTTACAAGAGCATTCAAAAACGTCAGGAAAATTATAAATAAATATTTTTAAATTAAATCCAAAATTAAACTTACTCGTATTGAATATTAAAGCAGCCTTTTATTTTATGGACATGACTAGCATAGCATGCATATTATTATCTACTTAAACCCATAATTCATTATAATAAAACAATAAACAAATTTTAAATGATAGCAAAACATTAACAATAAAAAGCTCTAAACTTTTCAGAATTCTTTTTCATTACGACTAATTAGTTCAGTTCAAAATTTTCTTTTCATTTTCTCTTATATATTAATTTTACTGCTGCTCCTTTTTTTTATCTCTTTTAATTTAGCAAAGTTAAACAAGAGCAGAATTCAGAATGTTAACATGTGTTAGTACATTCTTACATAATAAAATGATATTATTAAGTTCCAGTCTTTAATTTTCTCCACGCAAAGAGTCTGGGATGCTTAACTCATTCAGTAGAGCTAAGCACCTCATCTAACTGCACTGCTGCGTTTATCCTCACTAAACTCTCAATTTCTTAACGGAGACGCTCCTTATTAAATATAATAGGCCCTTTTATTATCTTGAAAATGTCATCAAGAACAGAAATTACAAGATTTTCTCGTTATCACATCTCCAACTTATTAACAAACATGCTAGGATAATATTAATGAAGCAAAAATGAAAACATTATTAAACGTTAGACAATGAGGTAATGATTTTGTTATTCACTGAAAAACTACTAAATTATATTGCAGCATAAATACAAAGATTAAAATATTTACAAAAGTTTTACTAGTTTACTCTTAGTTTTTTACTTCAACAAACTGTTTATTTCATTAAAAACATTATGAACTGTATTCTTATACAAATTTATAACGAATGGTTCGCAATTATCCAACACATTTTATGATTCCAACAATTATTTACATGTTCTGTTAGTTGGATAAAAAAAAACTGTTAATTTCTAGTATCTTTTTTTCTTATAAATGAAATATCAATTCCTTTTTATAAAAAAAAATTAAGTTTATTATACATACCTGGTTCATTAATCTTAGTCAGATAGTCAATAAATTTTATTTATACTAACAGAATCAAACCCCAAAATTAATTGTATTTTTGTTTTTTTTATTTTTTAAAATAATTGTATGGATTGTTTCATTAAAACTAAAAAAAACCTTGTAAAGTGAACTGCACTAACTGTAAAAAGATATAAACTTGTTCAATCAGTAACAAAAGATAAGTCAAATTAGATTCTTTCTTTACATTGCGTTCAGTATATATATTTCAAAATCATGTAATAAAGTTGCATTCATCAAATATATATATATATATATATAACATCAAATACATAAATATACATTTAACTTACGTGCATCAAAATAAGTCTTGCATATTCAGTTATACGGTAATTAAATATAAAAATAAAAAATTATTTTTTTGTATTCAGGACACAAACAATAAGAACCAATTATTCCATTTAGAGAATTCTTGAAGAACTGATGAACTGATTATTGTTGTCTAATATTAATGGTATTAAAGGTCATAACATATTTTATCGGTCAAAATTTTTGTTATTCCAGTTGATATGTTTTATTCACTCCTTATAATTGGTTAAAAACTGGATTATGATTGGATTGAATTTACTGCCTAATAATTGGTCAGTTCCTTTTACAGTTGTGAACTACCATAGACTAGGAAAACGAAACTCCGAAACAATTTCCATAAATTATAATGCAATTTTTTAATTACGATGATTAATTTCGTTATTATATTCAAATTGTACCGTCAGGTCGCCAAGTAAGAGTACGTATCTCAAATCTGTTAGTCCTGTTTTACAAAAGTTCCATGACTATGTATCACTCAGTTGAGCTTTATTTGCAGCCTGAATGTGAAATTTCTGGGATCTCTTTCGTACTTCTAACGATCCTTTAGTAAAAACTAAATACTCCATCGTATCTTTGTGTTAAATTTCCAACATTTAGTGTTTTTTTTGACAACATCTTGGATGTTAACAACTCTTGGATTAATCAACTTCCCTTTCGGATGATGTATATCAATTAAACGCCGCTACATGCATTTAGGATTTTTTGACTCGTTTAAAAATATGTGAATGAACTATAAATGGATAAATTTACTTCTCAAATACGAGAAAATACGTTAGCTATTCTCTTGAATGCTTAAGATATCGCTATTTCTATTAAAAATACATGAACATGTTACTACTAAACTTGAATTTGTCACCTACAATTTCTTTGTTTGTATCCTTGAAAAACAATTCTTCTATAAAAATACAATATATTGAATTAAAATTTGACAATATATGTATAGATAGATCGGTTTGAATATACAAGTCTCGGGTTCGAATCCCGGTCAGACATGGCATTTTTCACACACGCTACAATTCATTCATCTCATCCTCTGAAGATATACCTTAACGGTGGTTCCGGAGGTTAAAAAAAAAAGAAAGAAGAATATATAAGTATAAGTATTGAATAAAAAATGGAATTGTATTTGTTAACATATATTTTTGTTATGCTAATCGGATAAAGTAATAGTGATGAAAATTCTCTCTCTTGTATTCCATCAATATTAATTATTGTCTGGATAATTCTCAGCCTTTGTGTCTGATAAAATATAAAGAATTTTTATTGTATATGACAAAAGTGTTAGTAATACAATGATAGAAGTGAAGATTATTACGTATTTTATCAATTTCTATTGGAGACGTTACATATTTTATCAGTAAAAATTTGTTGTACTGAAATTGATAAGTTTTATTCACATCTTATGATTGGTTAAAAAAATGTATTACGATTGGATGGAAGTTTCTGCCTAATAATTGGTCAGTTTCCTTTACTGTTGTGATTGATGTGAAGTAGTTACTTTTGATTAGTTAATCGTATTCTTCCATGTGATTGATTAGGAAATTACGGTATTCTAATTAAGTAGTTAATGTAGTTAAGTAATCTGTGGTGGCGTTAATTTTAATCTTCGCTATGCAAGGAAAAATGTGTCATTGATTAATTTTTATCGTCTTTAATTTCGGTGGTTTTATCCACTTTCAGTGGATTATAATCGTACTTTGGTCATATTTCTATCTTTTACTTATTCTAGGTTGCTGCTATGATGCTATGAAACCTACTTGCATTTGAAAAATAAAATTATATAACATGTCGTAAAACGTTACTGGGTTGGACATTTTAAAAGAATTGAATAAAGTTCATTATTTGTACAATTTTTATCAAAATATTGCACCAATTTATTTCAGATTATGACTTCTAGAATACAAATATTGTGAATATTATACTAGAAATATAAAAATATTGAATTATAAATGGATGTGGTATTATTAACAAATATTTGTTATGCTTATCGGATAAAATAATGGTGATGATATTTCCCTCTTTTGTGTTTGGTAAATATTAATTGTTGCCGGGATGATTCACAGTATTTGTGTCTGATAAAATTTAAAATTTTGTAGTAGTATGTGATAGTAGTATACATGCTACGTTGATACAAAGTTGCATAAAAGAACGGTTTCCACATAGCAGCATATCGTAAAACCAGTAGCTCTCTATTTAAGCCGTTTTTTCACATATTATCACTTCATTTAACCCAATATAAAAAAAAAAAAAAACACCAATATATGATATTAAATAATACCTTTTATGTTTCATAATTGAATGAGGCAAATTAATATGTGTTTTGCACTCACTATCTATCCCCTCCTTACTCTCGTTTTAAAGCATGTGAGCCACCTAAAATATAAGAAAACTAGTAACTCTTAAAGTAATGATATTCTTTCTGCGTAAAATTGCTGTATTAAACCGGTGTTATTTGTAGGGTGAATATCGGTGATATGCAACCGTATATATGGCGCAATGAAGAAGAAAACGGAAGTCACTTCCCTTTTTACTGTCATTAGTAATCCTGAATACATTCTTGTTAATCTTGAGGGTAGTAGCTATTTCCTTTTTTTGTAATTTCTCATGTCTTTCCCCTAAACTGTTATCGTGATGGCACTTAAACATATACAACATAGTTATTTAAAAAAATAATAAATCATTAAAAATTAATGGTAAAAATGGAAAATATTTTTCCAGAAATTAAACCCAACTATTTCTTCAAGAACCATTAAAACCTTAAAGCTTTAAAAACAAAGAAGAAGGACTAAATGGCTTCCAATTTAAAGAAAATGAATTCTAATAACTGGAATGCATTCCAAAAGAATGCCTTTAATTGAATCCTTTTTCAACTCCATTAGTATTGAGAAATTTAAAATATACTATATATAATCAGAGGAATAATCGGCGAGTAATCTTTCTCCTACTCTATTCTTCATCCTCTCTTCTTTCACTCAAACAAATCTAAAATCTAAATTAAATACTATTTCATGACTTAAATCTGTGATTTAAAAATTAAACACTGCAAATAATTGAAACGTTAAACAGCAAATTCAATTTAAAATGCAAATAAGATTAAATCAAAACGGAAATATTGTATTACTAACTCCAGTTTACTCAGGCAAAGTTTACTAAGGCAAATAGGTATCCGATAGTAAATTAATAGTTGTTGATAATATTTTACTGAGGTTATAAAATATTTATTAAATTAATGGTAAATATTGTAATATTCTGTGGCTTAAGCATACTTATTAACTATTCAACAATACATTAGTGAACTACTAAATACTACCTTACGCAACCTAAAATATAGGTATATAAGAAATATACCTATATTATATAAGAAATACCGTTGGGAAGAAATGTGGAAAAACATTTTGAAAAATTAATTTTACTTCTTTTATTATCAATGATTTGTTTGCATCAAACTATTAGCAATTTCTTTTTATTTAGTGCTTACTTATTTTCCAATTTAAAAACATATTTATTGTTCTTATATCCCGAGATGAATGACATGTATTTTGCTAATTTATACTCTGAGCATTCTATTAACAAACAAATAAAAACTGGATATCTTAGTAAAATGTTATTAAATTAGCTATACTTTTTACAAAACTCTCAGAATTTTCGTTCTTTTCCAATTCTTTGAAGCTCTTCATTTCAAACATTATTGATCCACCTGATTTTCAACACTACGGTAACAAAGTCCGTATTATTTAGTTTTCTTATTGTGCATATTTCTTTGACACAAAACGGTTTTCAAAGTATTTCCATGAAGTATTTCATGTAAATACTTCAAGGAATCCCTTTATTTTTTTATTTTTATTTTTTTAAATTTAATCACGTCTAATTTGTACCCATCTGCTTTTTACGTTTCCCAAGATTTGTCCATCTTTTGTAATAATACTGTCTAAGTAAAATATAACATATTCTACTATTCCTCAGTTTATTTCAGTTCAATATGATACTAGTGATTTACTCTTATTTATTTTTTTAGATAGAATTTCTTTTCAAATAATAAATTCATACTATTCAATAATCTTTATAACCGATTTTTTCTTTAAAAAAAATTTAATCAGTTAATCTTAAACTCTTTATTTTCCTTTTCTCGAATTATTTATCTCGTATTATAGTATTATCAGTTTTCCTTTTCTGAAATGAGTTCAGCTAAAATTAACCCGACACAATTCCGTTCTCAAACTCCATGCCTCAAGTTAAACTTTAAGTCTACATTTACAATTTATATAATATTTGTTGATGTATTTATTAATATTTACTTATTTTATTACATACTAGAGGATTCCACCCTGGACCCCCGCTGTATTCGTTATCTTCATCGGTAGTTACTTTTATACAGATTTGAATACTAAATCGTGGATACCGGTGTACTTTGGCGGTCGGGTTTCAATTACGCACACTTCTCAGGAGTGGTCAACCTGAGATTAAGAAAGACTACACTTCATTCACATTCATCTGCTGAAGTAATATTTTTTCTTTTCTTTTTTTTTGTTATCAATGAGTTGTGAAGGAATACCAGCTACGTACTCCCCATGAAGTCTTCAAGGGGAAGTATTGGGCTGGAACCCCGAGTTAGTAGTAACTCAGGCAAAGCAGGTTCCGTAAAGAAGTTACAGTAAGTGCGTACAGTGACCTGCTTCCTATCGACTAAACCTCCCTCACCGCTCTCCGCCATCCCGAGACAGACCCGCAAGTAAGCATTACTCAGTTTGGGGTAGGTGCCTCTGGGTTCAGAAGCTGCGGAGACCCCGTGCCTCATCATCGCCTCCCATCCGGGCCATCGTCGTCCAAGCATGGACGAGTAATGACTCAGCAGAGATCTACCCATCACCCCGACGCCCTGCCATCATATTCTTCACGACAGACATGGTGGACTTTCTCTAGATTTTAATGTTCTCTACTCTACCAATCTCCTTCTTTCTCCTTAACGCTGCAGTAACATAATTATTGATTGAACTCCATACTTCTGACGATATTAAAATAAATTGGACTAAGGTATCCGTCGGTAAATCATGAATATCGGCTCTTACTCTGCTATTTTCAAAAGCCGGACATTTAAATGATACAGAACAAGGTGAATCATTCGCACTTTGAAAAAGCACACACTCCAGTGAAATCTTCCTTCCAATTCTATATAGATACTGACCAAAAGTGCCATGGCCAGTAAAGACCTGTGTTAGGTAATAGCTCACCTCTCCGTGTTCTCTTTGTACCATAAATTCAAATCCTTAATTAGTTTCCTAGTCCATGCGGCTTTTTCGCTCTCTGCCACCTCTCTCTCCATCCTCTTATTAATGTCTCTCGTACTTCGGTCCTGTCCCCGCCCTCGTACTTATTTCTCCTCTCTTCAATCAATAGATCGATAGGCGGCACCATTGCAAAAACGCTTACCACCTCATAACAGAAGCATACCACCTCATATACTATACCTAGTAGGAAAAAAAAAGAAAAAAGAACAAAAAAAAATGTGTGGGTGTGTGCATCTGTTGGAGTGAGTGAGTGAGTGGATTTGTTTTACTTGCTGCAGGTGTCGTGAGATAGACGTACCGAAGGTAAGCTTCAAGGATACTTCGGAATAATCCCTCCGAGACTACGTGATGCTTAATTGCTGGTCCGGTCTCGGGGCGAAGAAGAGCGGTGATGGGATGTTTAGTCGGTATGGGGCAGGTTATATAATGCCTAACAACATCTTGGCAGAGCCTATTAGCTTGTTAGCTAGCCTGGGACGGTTAGCGCACTGGGTCCGAGCCCGACACAGCCGTGGAGGCGTGCGTAAATGGTATTTCTTCATCACCGACCCATAAAAAAAAAACAAAAAAACAATACCTAGTAGGAGGGACCTTCTATGAATACCCAGAAACCGGTCAAGTTACTTTTCTTACTGGTTGCGTGGCACCAAACTGGAGCAGAATACATGATGATCGATGTGACAGAGGACATCGTGGAGCCACGTGCGTCACCATCAATGAGCGCAGTGCCCTCATTGTATTCTCTGCCCTAGTATAACATAATCTCACATATTCACTAAAATTACATGCGGTATCAATCGAGACCAAATACTTGATCAATTTAATAGATTTCAAGAATTGCTCACCAAATCTCAGTACAATGGGTCCGATCCTTCGCTTCCCAGTGAGAGTGATGTAATGCTCTTATTCGGAGCCAATTCCAAACCTTTATCCATCATCCATTCAGCAACACGCTCAAGCGCTTTATTTCCTTCTGTGTCACATCAACCACTGTCTTGCCAATGACCAGGATTTCTAAGTCATCAGTGTATGCTGATGACGTCTTGGCTGGAAATGTCTGACTCCGTCAGACATATCCAGCCAAGATGTCATGGGAGATATTCCCTCAACCTTACCTAATACTTACGGTGTATTTACCTTCCCTTTAAGTAATTATCTTACCGTGGTTTCAGAGGCTAAATGTAAAAAGAGAGAGAGAGAGAGAGAGAGAGTTATCTTCAGAGTTGTGAGAATATACTAATAAATAATACATTAATCTAATTACAATAATAATAAACCAACAAATTATTTAAAATATTAAATATTTTACAAATTAGGTTAGATTATTAGTATATAGATCTAAACACTGAGTTCGTTTTCTTTTACCATGGTAACAGAAGTAAAAGGATCAATTTTTTTTTCTAATAAATAGTTTTAATATCTTAGCCCCCATGTAGGAATATCGAGATAATTCAAATTCGAAATAATGACCAAGCCTCTAAGGTAAAGGTACGAGTATAAGCAAAGTTTTATTTAAATCTGTTCAGTAGTTATTGCGTGACGCGTGCACAGGCACGATCCTAGTTATTATTTTATTATATTTTTAGATTAACTTATACGTTATTCATTTTCTAGAGGATAGTGACTTTTCACGCTTCGTAGATGAAAAAAATTCCCATTAGTGACAGTAGCCCGTATAGAATCGATTATTATTATTATGACAACTCTGTTAAAAACAAAGTTGTACTCAAAACAAAAGTTGTTCAACATTCATTTTAAATGACATATACAGGAAACTTCACTTAAGAACGAATCAAAAAGGGTTCTTTTTTTTTTAAAGTAGAATCAGTTGAAAGATATTACTATAAAAATAATCGTTAGAAAATTTCTCTTTCTTCAGGTAAGTAATAACAAAATCATGACACTTCTAAGAAAAGAAATATTACTTTTATTATTGTTTAATAGCTCGTCCTGATTTTATAGAGAATTATTTTATTTAAAACTTTCTTTTGTTCCTTTTTAATTAATAAAACTAATTTAAGTAGAATTTTTTTAATCTTATTTTTTACTTCCTTGCACGAAATAAAGAAAGTATTGTGATCCGAAAAATTTACGTTTTCATACTTCAACGGAAATATCCGTTTTGACCATCCCTGAATCGATTTTGATTAGTTTTGGCGTGACGTTTGTACTTCTCTCGCTCACATAACTCAAAAACGATTAATCGTAAGATGTGAAAATTTTGGATTTAAGACCGTTGTAACATCTAGTTGTGGGCCTCCCATTCTGATGCAATCGACTTGACCAAGAATGTCCAAAAAGCCTAAAATCCAAAAAATTAGATTTTTCAATTTTTCTTAGCTGCAATAATAAGTCCTTATTTAGAGCTTTTCAGAGATATATGGTAAATGGACTTATTTTCATTGGTTCCAGGGTTATAGCCAAATAAAACTTTAATTAGTGAAATATATGGATCATACAAGAGAAGATACATCGGTTCGAATCAGACTTCATCTTCTTTTTTTAACTTTTTTTTTTTAATTTAATTATTAATTCAATAATAACAATAAAAATTGATAAAAAAGTCAGAAGTTTTTAGTGAAATAAAATTTTATAGACTTCTAAAAATGTACATATTTAATTTAATAGGAATTATTATATAGTATATTTGTAATAGATTTGATGAAACTTCCGATTATTTAATATTAACTAAAGATTACAATTTAGAACCGTATTATTTTTGGATTCTCGCTCAAGGAAGTCATGTGGTGTCCATATCAAATTTTTATTCTTGAAGTTAAATAATCGACTGTTCATACAGTAATTCAGAAATACTATGATACGGTGTACCTTATTAATAAGTATTAAAAAAATAATGAATTACATAATAACTGAATTAGAATCATAGTGTCAAATTAGTTATTTTTTAGGTTCTTGGAGTAAGAAGCTTTAGTGTTGAATTAGATAGGATTCTTTATATCTCTAAGTTATTTACTGAAACAAAAAAAGGTGATTTCAAATTTGTTTAAAAAAGTATCCAAGAAAATTCAATTCTAAAGAAGCTGCAAACAGCATTTTCGTTTTATATTTTTCAATTTAAAAAAATTTTAGTTTTAGAGTTTTGTTTGAAGCCTTTTGACTCACGTGTATGTCTGTTTTCTATCCAGTGGACGTCAACAGCCGAATCTTTCAACGAAGAGATTTTAAATACATCACTCTTAAGTATTTTCTACAGTTTCAAATCAAAAAATCTTAAAAACAATTTTCTCTTTCCTCTTATAAGGGCTAATAGTATAGGAGAAGCAGATCATAAACAGTAGAAATTATTTATTTTCAAAAGTTTGAAAGGTTTTAAGGAAACGCTTACAAGTGCATC
>JAAAKQ030248558.1:0-10972 GCA_010016005.3 Zanna intricata | reverse complement strand
CTTTTACTTTGAAGTAATTAAACTAAACAGACTAAGTATTTTTGTTTTTATTAACCAAGGTCGGCTATTTTTGATCAAACCTTATATGAATAACTTTAATCAGATCAATGGGTTTTCTCCGAAAATATTTTAATACAATTTAGTGTCACTTAAAAATATTTAGATCAAACACAATTAACAGGAATCAAATCCATTTTGAAAATATATTTTTAAACGTCAGGGTTTTAGTTTTTTAATCAATTTTCAACTGTACAGTTGTGTTTTTTTTTTTTAACAAATATCATACCCCGGCAATGATAACATCAAAGTATTTTTTGCCAAAAAAAAAAAATAACTTCTATAAGCAAAAACCAAAACCTGCTCCTCTTTTTAGGTTTGTAAATAATGTTTTATTATTCTTTCTGTGTTATAGGATAAGAAAAAATTGCCAATTATTTTTTAGTGATACCATTCTTAAAAAAAAAAAAAATCAATAAATAAACCATTTTAATTTCTTACCTTCCATGGTTTCCCAGGTTCAAATTCTGGCACGAGATCAGTAAAAGCTTGAGAAGAGGTCACAACTGGCCAATCTTTATCGTTACCACCAACATCAACACTGCTTGAGTCTGGCCACCCAGTATCACCACTGGAGCGATTCACACTCGACCATGTTCTAGAGGAAGAAAAAAAAAAAAGCTAAAATCTTCTACAGCCTAAGACCATAGTTAGCCTTAACAACAGCCATAACTAAGATTTGTGATCATTTTGAAGTGAAATCAAAAAAGAAAACTGTCTCCTTACATTTTTATACTTAAGAAATTTGAATCATAAGTGTTTGACTTATTCTAATTTTTATTTCTAATAATACTTTGATAAATTCATGTAGAGCCTAAATTACCATAAAAGAAATAATTCCTGATAATACATTTATGTTAGCAAATTCTTGGAAATAAATTAAACATTAATTGTGATTTGTTTTCTCTTTGTATCACTGTTAACAGGTTTAAATTTTATTAAGCCCGATAATGTTAAACAGCAACCTTAAAATATTTATTTACTTATTTAAAACCCAAAAAGTGTTATTATATCTAACTGTGTGGTACAATATGTTTATGAGTACACTATTACCGCATTTCAATAAAAAATTCAACAATTTTCAACAAACTGAAAAAATTCTGTTAACAAATACAATAAAAAATTATACATCTCTAGATGCATATTTCAATTTACATGTTCAATACAAGACTGTACGGTACATAATGAGCAAGGGTTTGCAATATAAGATTAACTTTCTATGACATATTAATTTCACGTCACTTGGTCTTGAATCTTACATGAATTTGAAATAAGGAAAGCCACATGATTAAGCCAAACTTGCTTATTTTGGGGTCATCTTATTGTATAAATCATCTTGTCCTCTTCTGTGTTTGAAAATGAATTTTGTCATAATGGCAGATTTTAAGTGTTTAGAGTAATACGTTGGATAATTTTTGAAGGACAGTCATGAGACATTTTCATGGGCAGTGTTTTGTGTTATGACAAGTGTCATTACTTTATTAATTAATTTTCTGAATCCACAACAACAAATATGGAATATGAAGCATTATTCACAGCCAGCAGGATAAGTTCAGAAATATACACTTTTTGTCAATTTAATACACATAAAAGAAAAACTAAAATTAAAAATAAGAGGATGAATAGTTTTATGTATAAAGTAAGCAATTAATTTTTATAGGTACAAGAGTGAATTAAAATATCCACTATTAATAAAGAAAGGGCTGGATTCTATATCAAAATTAATTGTGATCATTCTCAACGGATAAACTTCCTTAATTGTTCAGCCTTTTGAGTTATTTTGAAGACATGAAGCAAAAATTTTATTTGTATTTTGAATCTGGATGACAGTAGCAGCAACATCTGCTGTTAAATAGTTTCAAGAAATGCAAAAATGAAAAAGTTATGAGAAGAATACTAATATTACTCTGGCGAACATTTAAACAAATTTTACAGACCATAGAGTTGCTTATCTTATAATAACACCTTAAAACAAATGGCAGCAGAGAGAGAAGAGCTGTAACAAATATAATGGAATGAATCAACAATGAATGAATGACATATGTTTACAATGTTTATATTTTTAGTTAGCTAAAATCTTACACGGTTTTCTGTGGTTCATGAATTTTCAACAGTCTTTAAAAAGTACTGATAATAATTCAAGAGTAAAAGATCAAATATATCTGTCATACTCATGAAATTTGTTACTCGATTTATCAGAATTTCAGGCCCATCAAATACAACATTTACTTGTGAAAAGAATGCCAAAAGATTATGAAAAATCTATATGCAGCCTACATGGATTGCTAATAACAAAGAAAGAGGTTTACCCAGTAGTAGTAGGACCCAGACTAAGTTGACCCGCAAAGTATGAAAATACAAACATTCTGGAAAATATATTAAATTGCTTATTTAATTTGTATATCTATTAATTTAAAATAAGTTTTTTCCAAGTTTTGTTTTAAATAGTTTTTTTTTATATTTACAGTAATAATTTTAGTTTTAAAAAAAATTCACTTCTATTGCCTGCTACATTAAAAAAAAGTATAGTTTATTTGACCACAAATATTTCAACCACTAAAGCTCAGCATTAAAAGATGTCAATAATAAAAAAAAATGAAATAAACATCATACCCATCAGCCTGGCTGAGTAATGGATTCAATGGATTTGGAGACGAATTTCCTTGGGATTTGGTAGTAGTCCCAGGTGCACGACTGAATTCATTTCCACCAAGATCACCATCTTTATCCAATGAAGGCAATTTCCATTGGTTCAGTCTTGATTGTTGCTGCTGACTCTATAAACAAATATTTCAACATCTTCATTCAAAGAGAATTCTTCAAAAAGGTGATTTAATATAATTCATCCTTCTTTCTTAACACTTTCAAGAAATGTTAATTGAAAGTGTTCTGTCAGTTAAGGAACTGACAGAAGAATCAATTTTTTATTTCTTAATGGAATACATTAAACTTTTTAAAATCATGTAATGTTAAATTTTCTTGATAATTAAAAAAAATTGTCAACTTATAAACAAAAAAACAGTTTAAAATTTATTTATAAGCACAATCAGCTTATAACAGAACAGCAGTAAGTAAATATCCCAATTTTATAACATTCAAGCATGATGATGTTTAAGTAATTGATGCTTGTATAATTTTGAAATGTGAGTTATCAAGAAATATACTTACATGATTAATCACAACTTGAGAGTCTTTGTTAATAGTCAAATCACTGAAGTTAGTTTGTAGTGCTGATAGTGGATCATGCATGTTTGCCTTAAAGAAATCACCCTGAGTCTGTGGAGGCATGTGATGTTGCTGTTGCTGTTGTTGCTGCTGCTGCTGCTGCTGCTGCTGTTGTTGTTGCTGTTGCTGCTGCTGTTTAACATATACAGCTTGTTGTGCTGCTATCTGGTTCTAAAAATATTAAATAACAATACTGAAATGAAATACATCTTCTATAACAAATTTCAAAAGTCACTTCAGACATAATTGTTTTGAACTTATACTTGGTTATGCAGGTGAATAATTCTGAACACAACCAAGAAATTTTATCATATCCAAAAATAAAGTTTAATCCTCAAGTTAATGACATGTCTACTTTGAATGAAATTTGTCTTCATATCTGATTTTTTAGAAAATGATATAAATTTATTCAAGAGAGTACAAAAAAAATTTGATATTATAATGTACAAAGTAAGTAATTGTTTGGTGACGATGGGCATATTTGAAAAGGGAAATTCAACATAAAACAATTACTGGTGTTATACAATACAACCAGGAAAAATTGGTTATGAATAAAATCTTTTACTTTCCTGTCTATACAGCTGCTACAGTTATATAACAGGTATAGTATGGCGATTGGTCAAAATTGGGAATATAGTTTTCACAGAATCTTGACGAATTGATCCCTAAAGACCCCAGAAATCCTAAACATGGCATGGGTAAAAATTGGGCATATCCAGTTTTCACCAAATTTTGACAGAACGACCCCTGAAGTCCCGAGAAAACTAGAAAATGACATCAAAATGTGTATACATATTGTATGTATGCTGGCAAGTAAATCGCATTATATCTCCAAAACTACTTGACCAACTTTCACCACACTTGGCATAATAATTCTATATAGGGGCATTGATGCCATTAAATTTTCAATTCAAAAGCACAGGGGGTGGGAATATAGAGGAAAATGAAATTGTCCCAGATTTTGCATAATTAAGTTTTTTATAATTTTGGGAATATTAAAATAACAACTTTCGTATAAAAATAAATTTTCCCAACCCTTAAAAGTAATTTTCAATGTTGGGCTATAAATCACCAGAACTACTAGCCAAATTTTGACCAAAATTAGATTACTTCTATATATAGGGCATTGTCATTACTAAATTTACATACAGGCAGGAAAAATGAAATCAGCTCCAGATTTTGCACAATTAACCCTTTATGTCACGGTGCCAATTTATCATCACCAGAAAAATAAGCAGAAAATGTCATGGTAACGATCCACTATTGCCATGTTCTATTCTAAAAATGCCATGCAACGATCTGTCATTGCCATATATTTTTATAAATAAAAACCAGTTTGCACCAAATTTAATTTAAGTGATCATATATTTTAAAACTACATTTTATTTGAAACAAAATACATTTGAAAATAAAAATAAAATAAAGAAACAATAAAACAGTTATAACATCGGCTGACAACAGTTGCTGATAGATAATCTAGTGTGCAGTTTATTCTGTTAACATTCTTATAACATTATGATTTATAAGTTCGTTTTTGTTGATGGTTTATTTTTATAAGTTAGCTGTATGTTTCTAAATATTTACAAAATACACTTTGACTTTGAATATGGATGGCAATAAATTAATGTTAAGTGAAATTCACAGGCAATTGCTTAGTGATTTATCTGATATTGGTAGTGATGATAGCAATTATCATTCTGATTATTCTATGTCCAATTTATTTGATGATGATGATTCTAATGATGACCAAACATACACACCAGAAGAGGAAACGTGAAGTTGGCCATTGTTTGTGACCTGTAATCGCCACAGAGGCCAAGATGATGATATATTTGGTCAACCTGGTCTATCAACTAGAATTATGCTGAGATTGCCTATGCCCACAATTGACATAGATAGCCAAGTACTTAGTGACAGCTCTTCGCAATCAGATGATGATACAATCTGGAGGTCCATTAATGAGGGTGAACCAATTTTATCCATAGCTTTTCATGTAATGGGATGGATACCTGGTCCCAAACATAGCCCTTCTGTAAGCGCTTCTCCCATTGCTTATTTTAATTTGTTTTTATTCAGACTCTGCTGAATATTTTTGTCAATGAAACAATTAAGTACACCTATCAAATAATTGCTGGTAGCCACAATATTTATTCTCAGTCGCTTGAATGGCTGGTTTTCTGTCACCTATTCTGAAATAAGGGCATTGCTGCCTTTGTAAACATGGGTCAGATAAAAAAAAAAAACTACAACAGCATCTATTAGACAGTAAATAATTTGCAGTCTATACCATGGTTTCAAAAAATGTTCACCCACAATAGGTTTTAAGCTATATTACTTTTTTTTCACGTTGTAGACAATAACAACTTCCAAAACCTAATGAAACTGGCTACAATCTTTCACAAATATTTCAACCCATTATACACCACAGTAATGAAATGTTTCTATGCTACTATGTAGGCCACCTACAATTTTCTGTTGAGAATCATTAATTGGAACCAAGGGCCAAACATAATTAATGTAATATCTAACAAGCATCACCACCATTGAGGGGGATAAAGTTGTGGGTGTTATGTGACACTATTTCCAATCATGCTTGAGCATGCAGTATTATATATAAGGTAAAATATTCTTAGGAAAACAGGGATGAAATAAAACATTTTCAGCTTTCCTTCTATGTTTTAAAGAAACTTCTTTCAATATACATCTACTTGAAAAAGGAATATCAAATATTTACAGACAATATCAAAATGAAATATTTCATACTGGCACCATTTGAAAAAATAAAAAAGGGCTTCTTGATTTGGTAATAGATCAATTACACTTTAGGCAAAAGATTTACTGCAAACAAAATAAAATTATAGCATTAGCCTACAGAGAAAAAACACAAAAAAAGTCAGTCATCTTTTCTAAAAAATTCTGAAGTAATGGATAAGGAAAATACAAAAAGGAAGCATGGTAATTATCACAGAAAAAAGCCAGCTATAGTTTTAGATTATAATAAACAATGGGTGAAACTGACAACAATATGATGTGTTGTATACTTATTTGGATCAGCACCAAACATAAGATATCAGAAAATAGCAGTTTTTAATTTATTTTCAAGAATGGTACTAAATTCTTATATAATTTATAAAGAGAAAAATGTGCTTCATAACCAAAAACCCATTATAAATTTGTTGCCAGTATCATCGATTCAAGAACTGATGAGAGGGGTGCGCGAGTGAATGAAGATATAGAGCCCAGTGGATCCAGCAGTAGGGTTAAGGACCTTCAAAAACTGTGCCTGATAGAAAAGAAAAAACATGTTACGTCAGCACTCAGGGAGCCACAGACTGCAAAGAAAAATAACAGGAAAAGAGCCAAGACAGTGCGTAGATATGGAAACATTGCCATTGTGCCTGTTTTTCCAAACATAAATGTAAATAGATTGCAGTCCTGAATACTGAAAAATAGTGTATAAAAACTGTTTGATAATTTTCAACAGTGTTTAAAGACATTTTATTCTGAAAAGATAGGCAAGTTGTTTTTCTTTTTTTTTTTTTTACTAACTTTTAGTTTAAGGCGACATATACAAGAAGTGCTGTTTCAGTTATATATGAAACAAAAAACTTAGATTATGTATTTATTCATATATTAATATAATTTATCTTTTTCTCTGCAGAAAACATTTCAGTGAAAAAAACAATCTTTTCCTACAAATTGTATCTACTGTGATTTTTTGTATAAAAATCAGGAATAATGAATGATATCCTAGCTGTTCATGTTTTTGTGAACATTTTGATAACTTTTTCATAAAATTAAAATGTCATGAATGTTTAATTCCAACTCTGCTGCGCATTTAATTTTTACCTGGCATTCTTAGTATGAATTTTACAAAAAATTGGTGTGACTTTTTTTTTGACATAGATTCATTCACCACTTGGCAATCAAAGGATTAAGGTTATATTTTTTTATATATTTTGTAAGTATTAATAAACAAGTTTTCTAAAAAAAAAAAAAAGAAAGAAAAAAGTTTTTTGGCTAAATTTCATCACCACCCCTAAAAATGGTTTTAATTTTGGAAAGTTATAGATGGCAGGCAGTACAAGGGGTTATTTTCATTGCATTTTTTAAAGAATATTTTTGTTAACAATTATTAACAAATTTTTTGGGGATAAAAACAGTTTTGCTAAATTGCAACCCACTCAAAAAAAAAAAAAATTCTAATTTTTGTAGAAGGCAGTAACAGTAAATCTTTTTTTGTTGCAGTTTTTGTTAATCTAAAGATCCACAAATTTGTTCCCAGTCAAAGTGGGGTCCTAACGCAGCCATCTCCATCTTGCACACCAGACATCACAGCCAGTCTATTGCGACTACTGCTGTAGTCGTTTGCTATGTTGTGACATCATAGGTGAGCAGTAGAATTAAATAAATTAATAACACTTCAAATGTAAAAATTTATTTAAAATGACAAACACAGTTTGTGTGCACTTTAGTTAGAATCATTGAATTAAGCAAAAAATTTTGTATTTAAATAAAATGTTAAATATTTTAAATTAAACTGTGTGTGTGAGTATGTAAGCCATTCATCAGAAAAAGCTGCGATAGTGAAGTGCTGACAACTGTGTTGTCAGTTTTTTTTTTTCATTTTTCAGTATTACCCTCAAAGAAAAAAAAATTGAAAATTCTTTCTGTATACACAATTGTGTATGTAACATTCATTAGCGATTGAAAAAAAAAAAAAAAAAACAGCTACTCAATAACTAAATGCAAATCAAGCAATCAAAAAATACTTACTCTCAGCTTACTTTAAAGAAATTTAAATAGTAAATTTCTAAGTTTATGAAAAATAAATTTGTTTATATTTTTACTAAATAGCTGTTATGCTGTTATTTTTGCTGCAAATTTTTTTAATGTTGTTTAACAATGTAGAGTTGTTAATCGTTTTTAGTTATTTTAAAACCGAACTCAAAGAGTAGTTTAGCACAAAATATTTCAATTCAAATAAACATCTAAGAAATTTTTTTATCTACACTATTTCAAATACCAGCTACATTTTTGTGTAAAATATAAAGAGAACCAACTAACATGTCCACTCCAAACGTAAAATAGTAACACGTATGTGAAAAATCGTAATAATAAATCTCATAAAAACGTAGCCAATATCCACTAAGTAATGCTACACCTTATCAATTCTACTCTTAGAAATTAAAAATAACAAATTATAATTTTAATCTGAATTGCTACCTATTATAAAAACCTGATGAAAATAATTTTGTTTCTGTATAAAGAAAAAGGCAACATTTAAGACTAGGATTCATGTATGAATACAACTGAAATAAAATATATCCAAATGGTAAGTGCTCACTACTATTTCTGGAACATGATCTTTTTTATTTTTATGACCGATGAAAAGTTAATGGTCAATGATACTTTAAATCTTTCTCGGCGTTCAATGATGTGCCTTCAATGAGATTATATAAAGAAATAACTAAGTTAACTTCATTAATCAATATACCTGTAAGTTTGTAATTTGTTGCTTTATTTTTGTGATCTGCACAGATATAGTCAGAACAGCTGTAGAATTAGCACCTTTTCCCATAGGACCTTGAACTTGTACAACAGCATTCTGTTGCTGCATTAACTGCTGCAACAACTTAATTTGCTGCAATAGTTGATTCAGCAATATTAATGTCTGTGGAGCTAAAGGCTGATTAAGTATCTGTAAAACAAGAAAATTAAAATTAGTTAATAAATTGTTTAATATGAACAACTTTAACATAAAAAATATAATCTGGTTTTTTATACTTCTTTTAACACTAGTAAAATGACCCAAACTTAGCTACTATATAACTCAAATGTAACTGGGGAAAAAAACCACCAAAATAGTAATTGATTTGTTGAAACATAGATGATTAGATATTAACATACAAAATAGTACAATATCGTATTACTATAACAATAAGCAAGCACTAACTTGCTTATTATTGCCAAGAGGTAGA
The DNA here is from genome assembly GCA_010016005.3 of Zanna intricata. Classification (NCBI taxonomy): domain Eukaryota; kingdom Metazoa; phylum Arthropoda; class Insecta; order Hemiptera; family Fulgoridae; genus Zanna; species Zanna intricata. The sequence goes on along the minus strand of JAAAKQ030248558.1, from coordinate 1,709 downwards.
ACTTTGATAAATTTCTATTATGAAACAACATAAAAACAGCACCCAGGCAGTAAAAAATAAAAAAAATTCTGAGCAATATTTTTTTAATGACCTACTCATTAATATAGCTAATTCTGAACATCTTATGTTTACGGGATCACAGCCACTAAAGTATGTGAATATTATATGATGTGTATCTCATAATCTTACGCATACATGTATAAACCAACTCTTTAGTTTCATGGACTCTAACTGTTAGAAACAATTAGGTAAATTTGAAAAAATCTAAAATTTCTGGAAGGGCTTTTCAGAAAAAGAAATTTCTTTGTTAGCAATTTAATATTACTCATTTAAATATTAAAATTTAATTTAAAAATTTCATTAGTTTTGTTCTTTAAACTTAACTACTACTTACCAGATTTACTACAGCTAACTCCAGCAATCTTTATTTTTTTTTTCTCCAGAATAAAAATTGAACATAATTCTAAAATTGTATAATACGAGGGTAAGTCAAAAAGTACAAGGAAATTTTGATTTTCCTCCCAATCACATGTATAGCAGCAATGATTGTTCTGCTATAATTCATAACCGGTATCAGCTGTATACTAAAGTATTGTTTCACTGTTAGCTATTTGTGATTTTTTTTTAAAGTGTGATTAAAATGAGTATTACATTGCTTGATTGTACCAAGAAAGAAATGCAGACAGCGATACGTTTCCTTAATTCAGAAGGGGTGAAATCAGCAGCGATTATTCGTTGAATACATTAGGAATATGGAAAGAGTTGTTTGAGGGGAAGCAAGATCTATGAATGGATTGATTACTTTGAAAGTGTTAGAATTTCTGTCTCTGGCAAACAGCAGCAAGGTAGTCCTTCCCCTTCAAAGACTAATAATAATACTAAAACGGTTAAATAAATGATTCAGTAATCGACGAATTACAGTTGATGACATTGCAAGCGAGTTGAATATAAGCCATGGCTCAGCATTTTCAATCATCCATGATTCTTTAAACTTGCAAAAATTCTGTGCCCGCTGGGTTTCACGTCAACTGACCAGCAACCACAAACAGAATCGTTAGAAAATTTTCCAAAAGCTTTTGAAATACTATAAAGATAAAGGAAACTCATTTCTTAAGCGAATATAATAACCATTGATGAGACATGGATCATCACTTGGGAGTAAATGACAAAGTTTAGTGTGCAAACATCCTTCAACTTCCACAGCAAAAAAAAAGTTCATAACTCGGATGTCTACAGGAAAGGTGATGAACAATATTCTGGCATATGGAACGTTCACTTTTAGGCCACTTTAAAGTTTTTAAGTCTATCAGTAAACAATGACAACTACTGTGAGCTACTGTCTTTACTGAAGCAAAAAATCAAATCCAAAAGATGTGGTAAACTTTCTAAAGGCGTGATTTTTCTTCAGGATAATGTCTGACCTCATATGGCCAAAAGAAAACAGTCCTTTGCCTTCAAGATCTTGGTTTGAGTGCTGGACCACCCTCCATACAACCCAGACCTGGCTCTTAAGTAATTTTCATATTTTTGGCCCATTAAAAGAAGAGTGAAAAAAGCAAAAAAGAAATAGTGAGCAGAATACATCAGGCAGAGACTGTCTTTTATAAAAAGAAAAATTTATTTACTTCAAATAATATTAGCCTTGAGTTGAGAAAGAATTTAATAAAAACATTTGTGTGGAATATTGCATTATATGGTAGTGAGTCATG
>JAAAKQ030248536.1:0-10972 GCA_010016005.3 Zanna intricata | reverse complement strand
AAAAAAAATACTAGCATTACTGAAATTTTAAGGAATATCACTGACGGAAAATATTATTATACAAGAATTTTGAATAGGGTGCAAAACGTAAGTCGGATGTAGATCCGCCCTTTTAAAACCATGTTTTTTCTTGTCCTAATCTAAACGTTCATGGTCCTCTTCGTTAGTCTAGTTGAATATTTGATAGATTTGTGAGGCAATTCAGTGTAGTAACACCAAACCGTCAATTGGATACAGAATATTAGTCTTTAGCTTAACTGATTTTGTCAGTAAATTTAACTCTACTGGTTTGTGTGATCGAATGTGGAGGAAGAAGTGATTTCTGAATACCTTCTCACCATTTTTGAAAGTTTTTTTTCATTTTTAAATTACAGTTAGTATTTTAAGCTCCTGTATTTTATTTTGTTAGCTCATCTTTTATTCTTTATTTTGTTAACGTAATTTTTAAGCTATAAATAAACAATATTAGACAAGGAATTAAATCATATCATAATTACATATTATGACATAATAACTAATCTTGAAGATGGAGTCTTAATGGACAAAATTAATCAATTCTGTGGAGGTCAAAACGTGTAGCAGAAAAAATAGAAGTGTTGTTTTTATTGAGCAATTGATTTAGGAATGAATAAATTTTGTTTAGTGTAATTTTTTTTTTTTTAATCTCAGGAACCACAGTTTAGTATTACATCAGAAGAAGAAGATGAGTGATGTGTGGCGTGTGTGAAAATGCCATGCCTGACCGGGATTCGAACCCGGGACCTCCGGATGAAATTCCGAGACACTACAACTCGGCCACTGAGGGCTGCCAATCTTTTTTTATAATTAAAACATTGTAACCAGACTCAAATTTCATAACTTATAATTTAAAATCACAGGCAGTTTTTGCATAAATTATTTTCATAAAGTGTTTTACACTAAACCAATGCATACCACTTTCATCTTCGAATGTAAAATACGATGTTTCAATATGTCTGATTCAAAAAGAGAACAAATATTTCAAACGTAACAGAGAGTAGATATATTCAAATATGTAAATCTGTATTAATAATTTACTGATATTTTTTATCGCTGGATTATTAGCATAAAAACAATAAAATTGCTTGTCTTTTTTTTTTTTAACATAAATTGCTATATAATCTATATCATTCAATTAATAAAACTATATAAAACGTAAATAAAAAAATCTTGTTTTTATCTACGGCTGTGTGTAAAAATACATTTAACAATACTCACCTTTCCTTATTCTTAGAGACCACAATATTTGTACCCTTAATTATCTCGATATATTCACTCAAATTCCAACGATTTTGTACAGGAAAAACCACAACATAATATAAATCTTCATCCTCTACACCATCATTTTCCAACCATGATCTTAACTGTACCATTACCTGAAAATTATATATTTTAAAAACAAAGATGACGAATTAACTCCCCGAAATTTAAACACAATAATATTTGCGTAACTTATTCCAAAGTATACTTTCTCTCTGTATTACTGTCAGTACATGTAATATCTGAGTAACTCTCAGATATTAACTGTAAATACTAAAATTCTATAAATTTTATATTTATTGAAATATTTTTAGTAATGTAGTAATTTTTATACAGCTTAGAAAGTTAATTATTACATCATTAAATAAAAAAAAATTACGGTAACAAATATGTATTAAGTTGATTTCACAACCTTCAAGTTTATAAACAAATTTTCTTATATTTAGGATGAAAAAAAGAATGACTTGCTGAAATTAATATTGATAAAAGATTCCGATAAACAATCAAATTTCTCTGAAAGGTTTGACATATAAATATTAATACAAAGATAATAGTATTAAGATAGATAAGGAGGCGGACAAATAAGGCGGAGAAGCTGTGGAAAAGAGGGACACAATTGAAAATCAGTATAGATATTGTGGGTAGTGATGGATGTTAAAGAATCCATAGAAGGAGAATATCACCAATGAAAAAGTGTTAAGAAGGATTGATTAAATTCCATGTTTATGGATTTCATTAAAAAAGCGGAGAAAGAACGAACTTGAAAGAACATGTTATACTTCGGAATAATTTCTTTCCTACTATCAAAGACAGTACAGTTGAAAGAAACAATGAAAGCGGAAGATCAAGTCTACAGTATGTTAATGAAATCATACAGGATATCTGTGGTAATACGAATGGAGGCAATAGAACTAATACAAAGTTCTATTGAAATTTATAGTTCTATAATTTATAATTTTCTAAGAAAAAAAAACAAAATTTGAACTAAACATCTGAAATTGATTTTGGATGTCAAATTTTTTTGTCATTATAAAACAACAATCTAATAAAAATGATTAAAACAAATGATGTTTTGTTAAATAGTTAAAATTGGATATATATCAAGTTCATTTTTAGTCATCATCATGACTAATTATCTAACTGTTTTTAATTATAAAAAATGTAATTATAATCTGTAATTTTAATAATTTTTAACGGCTATTTTGTAATGAATAAAAAAATTGGTTTATCTGAAATATATGTTTTAATTTGATAGCCGCTTTTTTTTTTTCTTTAAATACTAGGATGTAGAAATTTTCATAAAAGTACATTTTAAGAATCTTCCTGCGGCTGCAAAATTTCAGTAGAATTAAAAATAAAGTGGCCGAGTTACTAAATCAAATGCGTTAACCATTTCCAAGGAGACTAACTCCCTCTCACACACTCACTCATTCTCACACTCTCTCACTCACTCTCACTCTCTCTCTGTATATATATATATATATATATAAAAAACATAATAGCGTATAAATAATAAAAAATAGTTTTCCTACAAATTCAGAACTGTCTAGTTTGCGTAATTTATAAATTTAAGTTAATATATTCACAAAGGTTAATTTAAATATTTTTTAACATATATATATATATACATGTAGATAAATTTTAAAAACAACTGTTTTTTTACCTCCTTGAGAATATACAAGTCAAAATCAAAAAATAAATCTTCTAAGATCTCCATACAAGGTTTTAGCTTAGTAAAAAATATACCTTCTGTTAATCCATTACTTTCACAAATTCCTTTAATAATTCGTCTTTTTTCTTCTACACTTTTATTTCGTTTTTTAAATAAACCCACAATACCTTTAACAATTTTGTATTTACAAATACAACTAAAAATCCCTTTATTTTTATTGCCAGTACGTGGTTTTATTTTTGTTATTTCATCTAAAAGCAATTTTCCCAACTCATTAGGAGTAAAGTCTTTTATTTCATCAGATGCAGGTTGAATATCTGTATTTCCGCCAGAAGAAATAACAAACTTTATTTGATAACATAATATTAATATACCCAAAAAATTTAATTTGTTATTCCGATACATTGTTTTCCTAAAAACAAAAAATGTATACATAAGTAAATCAAGTTCCAGATGTTGAATTAAGTACGAAATATAATAATAAAATATCGTAGTAAGAACCAAAAATAAAAAAAAAAATTGTAATGATATTGGAAAAATTGGCCAATAAAAAATTAATCCAACACTTTAGCTTCCATAGAAATTTATTTGTATGAATAGGAAAATGGAGATTTGTAGCATATGAAAAAATTACAAGCTTGATCGAGTTTTGTCCACGAGAGATCCGGATGAAAGATTAAGATTGTTACTCTGCCACGGAGTTTGCAATATACATACATATATATATATACAGAGTGATTCAGGAAGATAGAGCAATATTTTGACAAGTCATTCTAGAGGCGAAAAATAAGAAAAAACTTCATATAATAATTTATGTTTAAAAAATGTATGATTGATTGCCAATTTAACAACGTTATTGTACGCCATACGTAAATAAGTGTGTTTTTTTACGTTATTTTTGCGTTTTCTACGGTATATCATAGAAACTAAGAGAGATACAATTCTGGGACTGTATTTTCCCAGGATTTCAGAAAACCTTAGTTTACCCGGTGTAACTGAAACTCGGGTGAAACCTTTCACTCTGTATAATTCGCTAACGAAGCATTTTCGGACCTATGTTTATATGTAATTTTTTTCTAATTTTTAGCCCCTATCCTCCTGAATCACCTACGTATATACGAGTATATACATATATGTATTAAAATTTTTCAATATTTTGATGAATTTTAAAAATACAAACCAACTTATAGAGTCGGTGAAGGAATGAACGTTGTCTCTCGGCCTTTTATCTAAGGTCCCAGGTTAAGATTCCAGTCAGACAAAGCATTTTTCTTATGGTACAAAATACATTTCTTTTATCTGGCTAACATCTTTCAGACAATTCAGCCGATATTATATAACAAAACTGTTTTAAATCTTCAGGACATCTTGTAATTATTTATCTTTGAAAAATTTCAAAATTAAAAAAAACAAATATTTGAATTCGGGATATCGAATACTTAGCGAGGAGGATATGATTACTTTGATTTCATAATGATGTGATCTTCAAGAAATTTTTTTAAAATTATTATGTGAAAAATTAAAAAAAAATGTAACTTTTATATACCAGTGAAAAAATTGCTTTTAAGAAAAAATCCTTTTAAATATATTAAAAATAATCAGTTATAACCACAAAAACTTTGAATATTATATTTTTATTTAAAAATTTAAAAGAAAAAATTAAAGTAATTACGAACTTACAAATTAATCATATTTTTTTAATTTTAGTGTGATTTCATGAGCTTATACAATGTGTAAAATATCAAAAATCTTAATTAAACTTTAAAAATGAATGTGAAAAAACAGAAACATATTTTTTTAAATTTTAAGAGATAAGGGAGATGTTTGTGTCAGAAAAAAGAGTATTAGTATGCTCTATATATATATATATTCCTCTGAGCAAAGGAAAGTGAAGCAGTTGAGTCGGGAGCGGACTTACGTGGCTTAGGCCTACTACGGATTGATTTAGTATTTAACACGTATTATTAATTTAAGTTGTTTTTTTTATCTAAATCATTATCTTCGCCGTGTTAGCAAAATGCTAACACACATGATTAAACAGATGTAGTCGGAAACATGGGCTTCATGTATGGGTAAAAAAAAAAAAACTAGGGGTACAAGTTGTCATATAGCCCGATTGCTGAGGATGCCTTGTTTGGGGACACACGCAAGAGTGTTCTGGATCGGGTTACGTGCAATGACGGATTTGGGCCCCTCAAGGTATGTACGCGCATTTTTCGATGCGCACGCCGCGCCATTAGGTGTGGTGTTGGTTGGGGCGAGTAGCCTCCTAGAAGAAGGACCTATCGGCCCTCCACTAGCGCGATGTTGTCACGCCCAAATGATCCTAGGAGGACTTCGAAGGGGGCTCCACTGCAGGAGCCCATACAGGAAGGCAAAGGATAGGTTAATCTGCTGCCACTACTATTATAGCTAGCTAATGTAATGCTGATTCCAACCGCTTCTGGGAACACTAGACGGGAGGTTTAGTCGGTAGTGGGCGGAAGTATTACTGTTTTATAGTTCCTGCGTCTCCATGTCCAGTGCCCACTTTCCTATGCTAAGTCAGGACGGCTAGCGTCCTTGCTTGGAGCCCTGCACACCCTGCAAAATGTAAGCTCATGCTCATCCCTTCATTACTATCGAAAAAAAAGCTATATATATATGTGTGTGTGTGTGTGTGTGTGTGTGTGTTAAGTAGGTATCAGATTACAAACGTAAACTCTTTACTAAAGCGCTCAGATGATGTTCCCGTAAATATATCTCAGTGAAATTTGAATAATATCGATAAGGGCAGTCCTGTAATTTAAAACCAAAAGCTGTGCGATACACATCATAGGTATGATGTAGTAGATACTTATGATGTGTATAGCTGTGCGATACATACTTATTATAATAATAAAACTAACAAACTTATTACAATGATATTTCTTGTAATCTAGATGTAAAAATTAGCTCTAATACTGAAATAATTGGACAGTAAAACAATAACTCGTTTTTGACACTGTCATCTGACGTTCCAAGTTTGACTGAAATGTTTAAATAATATGAACCACATTGTTTAGAGTACAATTTACCAGAACTAAAAAAAAAAAAAAAAAAACCAAAAAAAAGTTTACGTGCTGAGAAAGGTTTCCTCGATAGAAATCCATCATAAGATATGTATAAATATCTTATACAGTGTATAAATCTATATATATGCATTATAAACTTAAGTATATTCATACGAGTCCAAAAATACTAAAAAGTTCAGAATATTAAATTAAAAAAAAAAAAAGACTACATGTATTATTATTCAACTGAGTTATTCTCTTATTTATTTTTATATCTGAAATATAAAATGGTATAATTTATTTTGTTAGTATTTAACTGTACACAAAATATTTTATTGACGATTACCTTTTTAACCGAAATCGAGAATGTAGCTTAACTGTTGAATAAAAAATATATATATATATAATCTGATAAAGATGATAAATATCCTTAAAAAAAAATTAGCTGTTAACAACCAATGGTTGTCTAAACTGTCCTTATATAGTAAATAAAAGAAATGCTGTTTCTTTAAAAAAAAAAAACATGAAATTTCCCTTTAAAATTTTTTTTACTCTTACGTTTACTCTTTACGTTTAGTTTTTATTTCCAAATATAATTCATATTATCGTTGCATTTAAAGAGAAACAGCAAATATACTGAAGGGAAATATTTCTTATCCCCTCCACAAACAGTATTTCTAATTTAACTTAAGTCAAGTAACATCAGTAATTGACTTAGTTACAACTCGTCACCAGTTATAGATATGCATTACCGACGTAACCTTTTATTATAACATATTTGATGACCGTTTATACTTCCTTGTATCTTTATTAACAATCCTTCCTTGTGTTTCGTGCAAGTAATTATTGTAATCACGAAAAATTTAATTTTCAGATTTCACTGAATATATCAATTTTGACCATATTTAACCTTATAACGATTGGATTTATTGTTGGATTTCAACGGAAATATCCAATTTTGACTAAATGGATTAAGGAAAATCTATAACATCTGTAAATACTTATGTATGTATCTCACAAATAAAAAGAACGGTTAGTGGAATGTTAAAATTTTGGATTTAAAATTTTTGCAACATCTAGTTGGGAAACATTTTTATGTTAATCGACTGTATCAAATATATCCAATAAAAGCGCAAAATCTAAAAAAAATTGATTTTTAACTTTTCCTTGACTGCAGTAATATGTCCTTCATGTGAGATTTCCAACAATATATAAGTGGTATTGAAATTGATTGAAGAGTTATAAAAATAATATTTTTAACTAATGAAATATTTGGATCATATTCGGGAAATACAAATCGGCCAGAATCAGACATCATTTTCTTTTTTTTTTTAATTTTTTAACATTTTTTTTTAAAATTATTATTTAAAATATATTAATTTATTATGAATTATTATTTGTAATTGAAAAAAAAAATTCAAGAAAATTGTACGTAATTCATTACTAAAAAAAAAAATTAGAAAAAATTATTGTAATGAAAATACATGTAATTTTTTCATTGTACAAGAAAGTCTGGGGTGTCCATATAACATTTTTTTTTTTTTTATTTAACATGACTTAGAATTGAATTTTTTGCAACAAATAAAAAAAAAAAAAAAAAATTTTAATTCCATTTATTTAAATTTATAGAAATATACGCCAAATTCTTCTTGGCCGAAGAGGAATTGTGAGACGAAAAATCCCTCTTCTTCGTGGCCTCTGAAAATCCCAACCCCCGTAGGGGAATACACCCATCTTGTGACGTTCCGGTCGCCACACCACCCCTTTTGTTCCTAGTCCTGAAGGGCTTTACCGGGAGTCTTCTTATTGGTCTCAAACTGGTTACATATTTCAGTAACAAGCCTAGGTTCATTTGTTATACCACCGATGAAAAAGCAACATTACACATTTAAATCAGTGATAATTTAACTCGTACATCGCCTTCACTGAAAGGCTTCTTTCGGACATCTTATTGTCTTACTCGTTGCCCTCTAAACTAGCAAACCGGTTCGCGGAAGCACGAACCCTGCGCCTAGTTCTCTAATTAAACAAGCTACTCGTGAATGTAAATCTCCCTTTCGTTGGAATTAATTCAATTTAATTCAGCCTAACATTTTAAATGATGTTTCTCGCAACAACGGTGTGTAAGATCTACTTCACTAATAGGTCGCACTCTCCTCAGCCACTTTCTTATATCGGGAATCAATATTCTTGCCAATACCCCAGTCCTAACTGTGCCAGTCAAATGTCCAAACAAAACCCTTCGAACCGGGATCCCATCCTTATTAGATTCTTTCACCCGATCAACGTATTGAAAGAAAATCGAAGAAGCCAAGCACTATAAACAACTCATTGCGAGTCTTCTAATAAACTCGTAAATCCAAACAGGAGTTCGTTTTCTCAAATTAGGTAACTATTCTAGCACGCTCAGCCTCATGCCGAGGACATTCATGAAGGACACCTGTTCCACATTGTCATCGTTCCCTTATACCTAATGAAGAATTATGTACTGTGCAAACCAGTACGTACAAAATGTTTTTTCGAGTGGTTCAAGAGAAGTTTCTCTTGAAAGATCATTAATTGAATCAAAAATTGTTATTTTACCAGTAATATAGCGAAACAGTATTAGCGGCATTTTCATTTGTTAAACCAACCTAATTTTTAATTAGTTACTAAAATATGTTTTAGTTTAAAAAAAAAATTCAGTCCCGGGATTGGCCGACAGAAGTTAATACTTTCTTTAGCTGGCCTGTTGGGGGGGTGGGGTATTTTAATGACCTAATAAAATTTAAATTTACTATAACGGAGATGCATGCGCAATGAATATTAAATATTGTGATGGTATAAATTGGAATAGGCACGTAATAAGATAATTAATACATAAATGTACAAAAAAAAAAAAATACACAGACATTCAAAAAGGCCTCGTATCTCAAAATTTTTCCCGATCACATGATCGATTGAAAAGCCTATAATAAACTTCAGAGTTTTCTGAATGGAGGCACCATTAAAAAAAAAGATCACAGATAAGTAAAAAAAGTTGCTAGCATTTTGAAAAAAGGCTTGCACGCTGTCGAAGACGATGAAATTTTAAATTTGGAGTTCCCCCCACCCACTACTGTTATAGAATGTTTTGTATGAAGTTTTTCACACTCTTCCGGATCAATCCTATAATGGAATATCGATTTCGACCTCGGAGGGAGTTTCAGGGGAGAAATAAGACGGCCGAAAATGGTAATAAAACAGGTTTTTTGGAATTTTGTGCTCAATGGGTGACGGGGCCGAAATTCCTTTCTCAACTCTTAAGCAGTTTTACGGGCTGTACGAAAAGTTTCCCAGCGACGTTTCGATCAAACGTCTCCTTGTAGTCGCGCAAAAATTTTGGGGAGGTGTAAAAACCCCCCGAGGAGGAATTTCAAGATTTCTGATTTTTCCGGTCTTTGTTAGTGCACCCTCGATAAGAAACCTTTCTTTTCTTTTTCGCTCCGAGGCTTCCCTTGCTGCTGGGGCCAGCTTGATATATTTCCTGAAAATCAGTTTTTCGCATCTGTTTATAATAAAGTCATATTATTTATTGTGTTTTTTTATTCACTAGGAAATTAATACAACAAAAGTAAATAAATGCACTGAATATAAATGAAATATAAATAAAAATGATTGTATCTTACTTTTTTTTTATAATATATGTACAGACACAAAAGAATAAGCCACAGCTGCAAGTAAAGCAAATGTTTATTTAATCCATTAAAAAAAGTTAATTTTTTTTTCACACTAAACTGTATTGTATAAGATAAAATGTTGAAAATATAATTTTGTAATTTTATACACGTAAAATGCTATGGTTAATAATAGACCGAATATTTTTGAATATTTTAATTATAAAATAATCACTATAAAAATACAAATAAAATATAATCAAAATAAAATATTTAAAAAAACGAGAAATATATATAATTACATATGTTTTTCTCCTTTTATTGATGAATGAATTTTTCCAAGAAATTTACTAATAAAATACTCCTCCTAAATAAAGGACCATAATGCTAACACAATGCCATGAGGTCGGCAATTTATTTATTAAGTTATTTTCGCTTCTTTTTTTTTTTTTTTAATCAAAGTTTTCTGTAGAAAGATAACAGAAACAAATTTTCTATTTCGATACACTATAAATTACGCAAAACAAAATTATTTTTTGTTCATTGTCGATGAGATCGGAGGAATGCCATTAACGCACGTCACCACGGGGTCATCAAGGGGTATTTCGGGCTCGGCCCCAGGACGCTATCCATCCCAGGCTATCTAACAGGCTAATAGGCTCCGCCAAGATGTTGTTAGGTGTATATGACCTCTTTCCTACCGACTAAACCACCCTCACCGCTCTACTCTGCACCAGAGACCTGACCCACAATTAAGTATTACTCAGTCTCGGGGGGAATAAATCCAACATCTTCGCGAAAAAAAAAACAGCTTCCGCAATGCAAAGAATAGACTGCCTGCAACTCTCCATTTTCACTGTATCTACTACAAAAAGAAACAAAAAAGACTCACCCACTCATCACTCAAACAATATCATCCACACAAAGAACATTCATACTGGTGTGATATGGATGTATAAATGTTCTCGTATAAAAGTGTTCACGCCTCGGGATCAGGAGTCCCCGTACGTCATCACAGTTTCCCACCCCCGGCAATGTCGCACAGCGGCTCAGTAGAAAGCTTTCTCTCCCCCGTCATATGGCTCTTCCGTCATATGAGCCAGGGGGAGTGACCCTATCACGATCATAGAGGGAAGGAGTCCCCGTGCTTCACCAATACATCCTATCTCTATAAGCAGGAAACAAAATGCAACTCCATAGAAAGCTGTCCCCCCACATGACTATCCCCTACATTTCAGCCATCCGTTGACTTATCATTACTTGAGTTGTATATGGGTTAACCCACCGGGTTGGTCTAGTGGTTAACGCGACATCGCAAATCAGCTGATTTCGAGGTCGAGAGTTCTAGGGTTCAA
>JAAAKQ030248535.1:0-28104 GCA_010016005.3 Zanna intricata | reverse complement strand
CATTCAAATTCATACACATCATCCTCTGAAGTAATACCTTAACGGTAGTTCCGGAGGCTAAACAGATAAAAGAGAGACTCTACTGGGGGGAGGAGAGGTACCTTTTTTAAATTAAAAGAGAAGGGATAATAAAGAATAAAAATTTATAACTACTTGGACTGTTTATAAGAAATATTGGTAATACAATTTTAAGTATATGAAAGATAAAAAGTATATATAACTATTTTATAATTCTTTTTAATTTTATTAATAACATATATTTGAAATTCAGTAATTCAGAGTTATTTAAGAAAAGAACTGATGATGGAGGTACCTTTAAAAACATGTTAATCGTCAAAAAATATTGAATGATAATAAGGTAAGGATACCTTCTAATGCTTAAGTACACTCATTAATTTGAATCTCATTAAACAATAAATTGATAATTATGCATATAATTAACAAAATTTCTTTTATTTGTCTATATTCTACCTTTTTTTGTACAATATTCTTTTTTTTCAAAATTACGTTTTTATAATGAAAAATCTTCAGCAGACAAAATATAAATGGTGTAACTACAACAATAAAGATTAAAACTTAGGGTTTATATTACATGCAGTAAATATAAATAACTATTTATTACCTGTTCACCTGCAAACAGTTCACTAACATCGGCTGGTTGATGGCCACCTGAGCCATAATCACCTCCCACTCCAGATAAGTTTCTCCATGTTGAATCCTGTTGCTGTTCATTGTATAGTCCATATTTAGACCAATCTACAGCAGGCTTCTGTTTGCCATTTAATAATGTATCTGGACGCTGATCCATTCCCTCTCCATATGTGTAAACAGATGGTTCGACAGAATGAAAATAAAACTGCACAAACAGAAAACAATTATATAGGCACAAATAAAACTGCCAAGTAAAATGGAAAAACTATGTTTCAATTTGCACAATAGTTAAATTAAATGAATAAGTTGTTATATAAAATTTGCTTCTCTTGTAGTATGCAGAATATTATTTTGTGCATTTTTAACATAATGTAACAAAATTTATTAAACATTTCTTAATTAATAAATAACAATTTCAAATATAAAAAAATTAATGTAGCAAGGAAAAGCAGGATAACTAAAGCATATGTTGAATTTTTTAATGAATCAAATTTATTAAATGTAGCATTTTAAAAATATATGTTATAATGTTTTTCTGCCAAATTCAGTAGGTGTTGCTGTTCTAATCCTAATATTACTTCAGATGGTTCTTAAGTTAAGTTGTAAAATTCAAATATGATTGAAAGTCTATATGGGTTGAACTGTGTGTGTTGATTTGGTGAATCATTGAGTGTAGTTTTGAGATTAAAAATATTTATTTATTAACAATATTAGTGTTCATTTGTAAGGTTTAATTTGTAGCACATTTGATTTATGTTTAAATTATATTAGGCTAACAATTATTTAGTGTCTTGTGTAGCCTTGGTTTGACAAGATGTTATCAACATAAACGTACAAATATATTTTTGTAGGGAAATGTGTTCTAAAAAACAGAACACACATAGACATTAACCACAATATGAAACTTTTTTCACTTTGTACATTAAACAAAGATCTGAACAGATTCCAATGACATGAAATTTATAATAAAAAAGGATTTTGGAAAGAACAATATGTGCATTTGAAAATGAATCATTAATAACTGTTAATATTCTAAGTTATATCATTACCATAATGGCAAAATAAAATAAACCAATAAATAAGACCATTATTAAACAAATTAACACAATTTAATTTATTAAACTTAGGCTAATGTCCAATTTTAGTTACCTTGCAACATTTAAGAAAAGAAAATTTTAAACTTAAGATATGAATTTAATGTTGTGAAAAAAATGCCAACCCTGATCATGATCGAATCCATTATCTTCATGATGAAAGATTCTAAGCATAACATAAAACTAATTTTGTCCTGGCTTCAGCAGAAGGAAATTAAGAGACTTCAAAAAGAAAAAAGTTTTTAGAGTGAATTAAATTAATCAACTATGTTGAATTGCAGACCTCTGAAATAAATTTTTACACTTTTTTTTAAATTCAATTCAGTAGTTAAAAAATAAAAGATATGTGTTAATCTTTTTTATAAGTCTTATCTCTGGCGAGATTAAAATATCTCATTCTAATATAAAGGATATAATTTAATTTACAATATGTATGCATATTCAATCCTGACAAATGTCGTTACTAACCTCAAATTGCTTTCAGATATACGAAGTAGTTTAGGATATAACTTACAAACTAACTGGTGAGGTAAAAGTAGATAAATTTCTTTTTTTTAAATACTTTACTGATATAATTAAACCATGCGTAAACAATGATTAACTATGTAATAAAAATGACGTTTGATTCGTCATAACACCCTACAGACTGCTGACTCCCACCACAACTCATAAGATTGGTCTTCATGAACGAGTAGCTCAGTTTTTAAAAGTGTATGGACCTTATGAGTCATACTTTTCCCACCCGTGTTAACGGCCTACACATACACACATACAGTTCTTTCATCTATCGCAGTATGTGGATTGTTTATGATATTTTTTAAACTTTGTGTAGAAGGCATTGCTACAGTATACATCACCATACATTTTTAAAATATAAATAACTAATAATCATGATCAAATTTTTGGGTAAATTAATAGAAAGATTGTACTTCTCTTTCCTAAAGATACGCTTAATAAATTAAAACACATTCATTTGGATTTTCATTTAAATAAAATAACAAAAAGATTGTAATATATTCAAGTAGTGTATTTAAAAATGTCCACTAATATTAACTTGCATGAATTTTAAAATTTGGTGTTTATCAGTAATAAAAAAACAAATGTTAATTTATATTCTTTGATCTGGATTATTCTAAAAGGTTTGGGTTTGATTCCAATCAGGTTTTTGGTGTTTTCATAATGCAAAAATTCATTCTTATAAAAAAAAGTTAATTGTAATTGTCAGCCTGTAGTCACTATGATAGAGAATAGATAAATATAAGTCAGTTTAGTGGCTGAAATTTTTAAATTTACATATAACGCATCATTCGACATCACCAATATGTACGTTACTGGTTAATTCACTACTTTCGAAGAATTTCTTTTTTCAGGGTAGTCCTTGGTTTTATATTAAAGATTTTTAAACTCTATAGAAAAATTCCGTTTACAAAGACAATTTAATTTAGGCCTTAATTCATACATCTCTTTCAATCCAAATCTAACATTTGAATTCGTGCATTTTGTCAAGAATTAACAAGTTTATTCTTGACGAAATCATGTTTAGATTACGTCAGCAGTGTTGAGGTTAGAAGGCGGGTAGTGCGATTTTTATAAAGAAATAATTTTTATTTTCAGTTATAAAACTAGATCAAAAAATTAAAACAATTATTACCCAGTTTTTGACAAGAGAATATCTTAATGAGTTTTATTTAAGTTGTGAATCTTTTATTTGTGGACTTTAAAAAAAAAGAATGCAAATTGCTAAACTACCAGAAGAAGTTCAATCATTTATTAGAACTGGTGTAACAATCACAAGTATATCACAATGTGTGATTGAACTGGTAAGTTTTTCAATACCAAATTTATTTTTATTTTTTAAATTACGGTTGGTTAGTCATTAATTAATAATTTTTAATAGTCTGGTTTAATATTGTACATTGTAACACTTTAATAACTAGTTGAGTTATAAGTGAACTTACAGTTGTCTAGTAAGTCTCATCATTTAATTATATAATCATTTTTTATTAAGATAAAGAAACTCATTCTCTAAAAAAAAAATTGTCTCCATCCTGGCTATCGTAGACACTTATCTGAAATAAAACATAAGTATGCGAGCTTCTAGACCACTTAGTCATAGATTCAATTCCTGACAATATTCCGTTTCCATCACTACTTTACATGCTCTTCATAATGAATTTTATACCTATTATAAAGTTATACTGTCATTATTATTATTAGAGTGGTTCTGTTTGTTAAATACATAAAAAGTAAAAAAAAAAAATATATAAGGCACTCATGAAAATTATATTGTAATTAATAAAACAATGATGAATAAAGAATAATGAATAACAAAAGTTATTTTATTTAAAGTATTTTAATTCTTGTTAAATCTTAAATAATACTAATATTAGCTGGTGAAAGATGTTCCTATACTTTGAATTTTTTAATTTATTTTTTTTATTTAAATTTGATATAATATGAAGTCATGTTGACCGATACATAAAACAAATTTACATATAAATTTATACATATGCATAATTACTCATACTTAAAGCTGCTTAGAAATTCTGTAACAAATTAATCTTCTTAAATAAGTGTTATTAAAATTTTTATTTTGATTAACTTTCTATGGCAGTTTTATGTGCAACTGAAATTTATTAAAAGAAATTTCTGAAATTTCACAACTTTATATGTAAGGATAAGAACTGGTTTCTGATAGGTCATTTTCTGCTCAAATAAAAATGATTTATTATTTTTTGTGATGAATATGCACACCTGTCTTTAATTTTGATTTACTTGAGTCTTTAACATAACTGCCTGTCAAAAAAAAAAAAAATCAGATTTTTTGATTTTTTTTTTTTTTTTTTTATAATATTGAAATATTACAAACAATAACATGAAAATAATAATATCAATAATCATTGATTTGTAATTACATTAAGTTATACAGATAATCATGTAATTAACAATATTACAATTGTGGATAATACGTAAATAATATAACTTATAATATTGTATCTTAAACAAATAATAATAAACACAAGTTTAATTATGCATGTCGCTTAAATAAATAATAGTATACTGAATTTATAAGTATTCAATTATACCATTATTTATATAAGAATTATATAAGTGTTATTTAAGTATATTAATTATGTATATTATTATTAATTATAGTTTACTTAAGTAGTTTGAAACTGTATTCACATTAATTATTCTTACAATATTAATAATAATCATATAATTATATAATGAATAGTAATTATAAAGGTCATGGATATCTTAACTTGGTTTACCAAGCATTTTTTATATGTATATTTATAAGTGAATATATAAATTGATCAAAATCAATGATCTGAACACTTCATTGAGTGTTGTTCATGCATCTAATGGGAAAATGAATCCATTGGCCAGTATATAATTTGCACCAATGATAAATTAATTGTACCTACAATTTATAATTTCCTACAGATCTATTTATATCCAACAGAACTAGGATTTCTTCTAATTTGTTGTTCAGGAGTCTACTGGGGAGATGTATCCAATGGCCGGTATATAACTCATGCCAGTGACAATTTATGTGCACTTACATCTCATATAATTAAATTGAATAATAAATAAATCTTGGATAATCTCTACCGCATATAAATCAATCGATAAATAATCTCTGTTGATTTATTGCACCTTAATTATAAATCAGCAAATAAAACTTATAATATGTATGAATATGTTATATGTATGTGCATGTATATGTTGTATGCATGTTTACATTAATGTAGTATAGTAACTAATCTGTAAATTGTTTAGGAATATAAGAGTAATATGGATGTGGAATGACAATTAAATTAATGTAAATATGCAAATTAAGTTATAAATACTAATACAATATTTATGAGCAATATTAACAATCATATTATGAGAAAACAAATCAAATGAAATTATAACAATAATAAAGTATATAAATAATTAAATCAATAATTAGAGATTGGTAGCAGGCATAATTTGTACACAGGTCTTCTTAATTGACCATTATATAAATTAACAACCCTTACTAGGTTGTCAGAACCTGGATAAATCTGGCTGACAATTCCACGTTTCCAATGCATGAGTGAAGAATTTTTGTTGGCGATTAGTACTATACCTTTAATACAAAGGTTACAGGAAGGAAAAAGCCATTTATTGCATTGCTGAAAATGATGTAAATAGTTCTTTAAGTTATTTTTAAACGTAATAATAATTTTAAAAATGAAAAAAAGAATGTAAGGTCTCCTTAAATGTTGTTTTGAGGAAAAATGTATTGGCATGATCAACTAAAATTAACCAAAAGGGGTACTTTTGACAATTGTTTAAAAAGAAGAATTCAGCAAGAGTTAAATTCTATTTTGTCCTGTTTAACTCTAGTTTTATCCCTGTTTGTCTTTAGAACAGGGAATATTTTCCATATATCCTCTGTTAAAGGGGTTATTTTCTTTGAAAAAATCTCTTTTTTGAGAAAGTTTATGAATAGGTTCATATTCTTGTATATGAATAATAAATTGAATCTATGTTATTAGTTTATTTAATATGTTATTTTGTAAAATTCAGTGTGTATGTGTGTGTTTTGTGTGAAACATCATGTTATTCAAGTGAGTTGACATATTGATTTTATGTGTTGTATGTAAATTTGAATAATGTAATTAAGATTTTTTATGTACTTCCTATTTTTATAAGATGATCTGCAAAGTTTAATAATGTTGTATGTAAATTTTGTATGTGCTTCTTGTATCTATGGCTGAATATGAAGCTGTACTGCAATATAGAAGCAATTACTGCAGTTTAATTTGATACCCCTGGGATATTATGTTTGTTAGTATGTGTTTTATTGGTAACATATTTTTCTTTCTGTTTGAAAGATGTAACCTGATAATGTTAATATTATTTTGTATGACTTGTTTGAATGATTTGCATTTTCATATGTCACTGGATATGTTTTTGATTATTTTTGGTTTTAATGTATCATATTTATGTATTTTATTTATCATGTTGATAAATGTGGGTAGATTAATTTAAATCAGGTTAATAATTCTATATCTGGTGTTTTACTGTACTAAAAAATATAAAATTTTTGGTTGTAATGAGATCAAGGAAATTAATTAAGTTGATATGAGAAGGCTTACTGTAGACAATTTGTATGTCATTCATTTTAGACTTTCCAACACTCAAGGTAAGAAAATCTAGGGCATGCTAATATTTATGTCTGATGCTATATTGTGATGAAGAAGCATTATGATTAATATTTGTGTATGCTGATTAGAGATAATAATATTAAGATTGAAAGTTTACTTTTTTCAGAAGATTAATTTTTTTTTTCTCTTAATTAAAGGTTTGTTTTTTTTACGAGGTTTAGTAACACTTGGGCAATTGTTTTAAGACTGGGTTAGTATGTTGTTGTCTTGTATGTTTAGATTTTTTATTACTATACATTTAAATTGAATTTTAGAAGTGGTAGGAGTCTTATGACTTGTTATATAAAGTTGTAACAGTCTACATTATCAAACAATAATACTGTTAGTATACCGCAATGTCTGGGTAATAAAGGACACAAGGTATTAAAAAAATTTATATTCATTTGATAATTAAACAGAGTTGTCTGCAGCACCAAATCTTACTTTTTTCTTCTATTTTATCCTTCCTTCTGTCAGCATTAAGCTTAGAGCCTGAGTCTATTTTCTCTAAACATTTCTCTTCCTACACATCTTTTATTTTATTCCAACTTTTCACTCTGTTATTTCTAAGCTTCTCCATACTTGTTTGTTCAAGTACTTAAATTTCTTGTATCTCTTCAACCAGTTTTACCTCTTCTGGTGTTTCATATTCTAAGTCTCATTTTAAGTTTCTTTTCTGGTTTATGTTTGTCAATTAATCCCCTCGCTATTTTGAGGCTTTTCTATTTTTCTTCAAATCGCTTTACAACCAGCAGGTCATTTATTTATATTCTTAGTGACTAGAGCGTGAAGCAGGCTGGGTTTTATGGTTAATTGTGGCTTGTAATAATTTAACTACACTATTCTGTGATATTGATAACAAACTACTATCTGGAATGGTTGATTTTAAAAAGAGTCAGTCCTACATTACCTGAGGCTTAGTTTAGTGTTCAAAGAATACTGGTTGTAGGTTTATTACATCCGTTTATCAGAACTAAACATTATTAGAACAGTATAGTAGGCACATGAAACAGTTTACATGAAACCAGTTGTAAATATAAAGGCTAAAGTCGATAAAAGCTCATTTTTTCTTTATTTGGAAGTGGTATATAAAATACAAATAAATTCTTCTTTCCCACCTCTAATTATGTGACTGTTACTGTGTTATGTTAATTATTACCATTTGCAAAATTATCACTAATGATAAATTTTTCCATTACCATTAAACTGTGAACAGGTACTTAATTCACTAGATGCAAGTGCATCTCGTGTTGGTGTTAGAATTGATCTTAGCAAACATCAAGTACAAGTGGTAGATGATGGGTGTGGCCTAAATTTGGAACAGCTGAATCTAATTGGTAACAGGTATGCTGCTACTGTTCTCTTATATTTTGTAGGTATAGGTATTTAACAAACAAATAATGTATTTTAAAATTTAAAGGTGATTAAACTTAGTAACATATAAGCTGTATGTAATATTTTTTTCATGGAAAAAGGGGCATGCCACAATTAAAGTATGTATGAATATATAAGAATTGAAAAGAATCTTGAAAATAGTTGTGTGAATTTTAGAGTTTCATGGAAGTGAAACATAGAAAATAATCACAGCAGAGAGAAAAATATAGAAATCTTTAGAAATGTATATAACATGAAGATGGTGAAAATTATGTGATTTTATCAAATAAAAGTTAAATTAAAGATGAATAAAAAAGGGGAGAAGTTTGTAGGAAAATCTTAAGAGACTGAATTGGTAAACTATGTTTATTGCAAAAGATTATTGCTGTCATTTATAGTCAAAACTTGAATTTTACATTTTATCATGTAATATTTTATGTTATTAATATTATATAATACTTTAATAGATAACTGTAAGTGGGTGTAAGCTTGTTGTTGCTGTATAAATAAATAAATATTTATTAAATGTATTTTATTTTTTAAAATTATTTTTTTATTTTATTTTTTAACTGTATTTTACCAGTATATTCCATTGTCATAAATAGTACAATATTTACTGGTATGTGATAATTAGAAAGGTAAAAAGAGCATATAGAAGAATAAGAGGAAAGTTAGGAAATTAGGAAACTGTTAGTGTAAATGTACTGAAAGTGTGAATGGTCTCCTGAATGACTGTTCTTTCAGTGTTTGTGTAGGAGTTTCTGAATCAAGTTTGTCACCTGGTAGATTGGAGTGCCTTAAGGAAGTGTAATTTGTGCCACCTGCCTGCATTTAGTCTTACTAAATGTGTACAACCTCCTGTTTCATGTTCTCTATTAGTTGCTGATTATTTCGCTATATAGACCATGATTCATTCTACAGCCCCAGCTGAGAGACTACTACAGAATACTATATTTGCCTTGAACTTGGTCCAAAATCACTGGCTTCATGTCCTCACTGGAGAATACAAAATGTATAGAGTTTGGCCGTTTATTGCTAGCAACTGGACATAGCTGTGTAAATTGTAAAATTCTCCTCAAAAACGAGGAGTATGCATGAATTTTCACCAAGGACTAAAACTCAATCGGTTACAGAGACTGTACAGTCATAGTCACAATTATTGATAAGAGCTTCTCCAGTTGCATGAATTTTAGGTGGCATATTTAAAATTTGATATAAATAGAATAAATTCATATTATAAAATACATACAATATTAACACCCAACATAAACACAATTAAATGGTAATTCGGGTTTCACTTCTTGTGATGATTGTACAAGCAGTGATGTTGACAGCACTAACCCAGTTACGTGAAATGCGCACATGCTAAAAGTAAAGCCTTAAAGTGTATGAAAGCAAACGCCTTAAAGCAAAAGCTTAAGTAAAAGCACACGAATGTCTTAAAGCAAACTGTCTGTAGCCTCGCACCGGGTGTCGGTCTAAAATCTAGTGGCCAAAAATGAACGGCTGAACTCCTAGTCTTTTCTCGTCTACGAGACCATTTCACATTAATTTTAATTACAACCTCATGGTATATAGTAAAAAATTAACAACTTCTCTCGTCTTTCAGCAAACATTTTACCATTTTCTATCAGAGACAAACATAGATGCAGTAATATATACAAATGAGTCAAAGCAGTATGATACGGTAGGATGCGCCTTTGTTGTAAATAACAGAACTTATGTGTCTGATCTACATGGTATTACAAGTGTGTACAATGCTTAATATGAGCGAATGATTCGTATATAACACGATATCTGACTTCCTCACAATTTCGAACAATTCTATCACAGTCGCCAATTATAATGAGAATATGAATCGTAAATAACCAACATGATATCAAATTCCTTGCAATAATTTATTTAACACAACAACAAACAACACTTACAATGCTTAACAAAATCTATATGAAATAATTTAAACTTTCGCGCAGTACAAGTGGCAGCATAACCTTTCCGAACTACGACACACAAATGAATCAATCCCAGGTCGCTCGACCCACTTATATATACAGTTAGCCGCACATCCAGAAAACACCAGAAAAGTCCACTCGCCTCCACCACAAATATCCACACCGTTTATAAATACAGTCAATTCCAAACAATACAAATAACTACATCAATTACAAAACCAAACTTTATCAACAATTGCCAAATAAAAATTCATTCTTCAGTAAAAATAATAATTCAAAGGCACAACCCCATCGCCTCCAGCACAAACCACAAACATCCAGCAAGCTTGAAATCTGATTACACACATAAAGATTGAATTATTTAAATACTACCAGCATACAAACGAAACAATATTAACAAAAAATCGTTATTAAATATAGAAATGAAATATTATTAACAAAATACCATTATTAAATATTATTACATGAAAATCCAACAATGCTTATCACTCTAATTAGTTATAAATTTATCCTGTGTACCTCAATATATATGGGGAGCCACAATAATTTTTATAAATACCTTGTTCTACAACATGCTGGAATGTGTATCAACAAAATGGCCTTGAATGTTATTAGATCAAAATATTGTTATGTTCTTATCTATAGTGATTTGTATAATGCTCTCCAAGCTTTAAAGGATTTGTATTCCAGGCATCCTATTTTCACCGAAATACATAATACAATCACTGAATTAAATTGTCACAATACATAGGGAGTTTCTATTGGATCCCTAGCCATGTGGGAATCATGAGTGATGAATGTGCAGATTCTGCCTAAAGATGCATATAACCAACCATCTTTCTTCACTTGAGTTATAACTATTGATTTTATCAATTCCATTAAACAAACACTTCGAAGAAGGTGGCAAGATGACTGGATTGCTACAGCAGATAATAAACTCGGACACACAAAAAACAAATTGTTACCATGGAACTAAAAGCAGGAAAATTGGCAGAAAGGAAGTGGTTCCGTGTCATTTGCGATTAGGACATATCAGAGCTACTGACGGACACCTGATGTAAGTGGATATGGTCCTGGTTATTTTTGCACACTTACTAGTTAAAGCAGTGACAGCCGTTTCAATTCTATGTGTTTGAAGAGCTGTCCAAGAATTATGTTTCTTAACTGAGAATTATACAAAAAGGAAAAAATAATGGCTGAGGTGATTTTTGGGTATAATCAGGCCTTCCTATTCCCCATCAAATCAAATTAAATTTATTCTATTCAAAAAAGAAAAAAAGAATCTAAATCAACATTTTGTAATATTTTTTCTGGCAATAAATTTGTTCAGAAAATGTAATAAATCAATTAAAAAGAAAATTGTAAAATAACTTTTATTTCATATTTTCTTTATTTACTGTGTGATTAGATTTATATAATTTACTTCTTTATTCAAGTTGATTTTGAGGTTATGTAAACTCCCTCCCCCTGTACTGACTCACTCACTCTCTTTTTCTGTTTAGCCTCTGGGACTACCAGAGGTATTCCTTAAGAGGATGAATAAGGATGATATGTATGGCATAGCATTTTCACACTATGCTACAAATCATCCATCTCACCCTATGATTAATACCTAACAGTGGTTAAGGGAAAAAAAAGGAAAAAAGTTACTATGTATGAGGTTATGCAACCTTTCTTTCTCTTTATCTGTTTAGCCTCTGGAACTACCATAAAGGTATTACTTCAGAGGATGAATGAGGATGATGTGTATGAATGTGAATGAATTGTAGTACAATATCAGGTCGACCACTCCTGAGAAGTATGGTTAATTGAAACCCAACCACCAAAGAACACAGGTATCCACAAACTAGTATTCAAATCCGTTTAAAAATTTTTATCTTTACTAGGATTTGAACCTTAGAACTCTCGACTTGAGGTTATATAATCTAGAAACTGGTTGTAAGTTTAATTATAATTTAGTAGTTAGTTGATCATGTTCAGTATAACTTACCAACTGTCTGAGGCAGTATTGCTAACTGTATCCTGATTATAAATAACATTATGAATTATATAAGGGACCACTTGTAATTAAAAGTATCTGTATTTTTTAACAAATTTTAACCACATCCTGCAGTACCTCATAACGAGAGAAAGTTTGTTTTGAGTGTATTCTCAAATTTTTACTTTTCTTATATTTAATACAATTTGTTAATTGCATGATTTTTAGGTACATGACAAGTAAATGTAATACATTAGCTGATTTGCAAGGGAATTTAAAATATTATGGATATCGGGGTGAAGCGATAGCAAGTATAAAACAAGTGTGCGATTCATTAATTATAATTTCAAAACCAAAAGGAGAAAATGTTACTTATTGTAAGGTCAGAAGATAATACAAATACTTACTTTTATACTTTAGATTTTGAAGTGTTGATGTAATGAATGTATGTTAAACCTCATAATAATCATAACTGTTAAAGCATGAATCACTGTTCTTTCCAGAAATAACTTAGCCATTCCGAAGAATAAATATTACATGCCAGGATTACTAAGGAAAGTGAAGCGTGAAGTGTTTTCTTGTTGTCTTCTTCAATGAGCTGAATGTACAGTGTACTCCAGATAAGTATGTTAGGCACACAGAAATGCAAGTAATATTCAGCCTTGCAAACTAGACTTTCACTCTGTTTGCTTGGGGGCCTGTGAGAGTTACAGACCTGAATGCTTAGTCAATGCATCTACAATAATGGCCAATGTTGCTTACTCTTATTATTGTTGTTTACTCATTACACTGGTTATTGGTATAGGTTAATTGGCCACCTCCTTTCTTGGTCACTTAGGGGCCTAGATCCAAAGTCTATTCCTAGGAATTAATTACAATATTACTTAAAGGCCATTATATTATTTAACTTAACATTTACGTTTTATTGAAGTATGAGTAAGAAAATAAATTGGTAGATATGTACAGCCCAATTGGTCATAGTCAAATTTGGATGTAAATCTACCAACTAAATTTGTACTGTATGCTTACACTATGTAACTGTATACTCTTTACTGTAATTGGGAATAGTTATGTGGTTAAACTAGTTAGCAACTAAAGACAACTATAGTTACTTTTGTGACAAGTTACAGTTGCTACTAGTAACTACTAGAAACTATAACATTCTTTTATCTTCTGTTATTTCTTTTTCAATTATAGTTGCTGCTAGTTAACAAATACGATCTCTCTCTCTCTTTCTCTCTTGTGTACCTTGTAAATGTTTGGTTAAATTATATTTATAATAAATAATTTTAATTTTTAACATTAATATACATTAAAAATTACAAAATGACTAAATTACAAATTGACTAAAATATGAAAGGTGCTCTTCCTAAAAGTTATATGATTTGATAAAAATGAATTTGATTGTCATCAATTTAATAAATTATTTCCTAATTTGAATTGTTGTGTTGAGATAAATTTTCTTTTAAACCTTTTAAATTCTTTATTTCACTATTTTCTTCTGAGTCTTGTTTACTTTCATTTTTCAACTGCCTCAATTAGTTTTCATCTCATCATATATTTCTCTCATTTTTGGAAGATGTAGGAATAGATACGATGGCTGGTTTTTAAATGTAGGGGATAAGTATCATTTCATTAATTTTGGTCTCTCTTTTTTACATGTCACAATCGTAACAACCAAGTTGTACAACTAAATTCTTAAATTTTATTATTTCCCATAAAATGTACTTCACAGATACAAATCTTCTTTTTATACAAAATTTTTCTTATGAATTTACAAGCCCATTTCTCTCATAATGTTACATCTGATGAAAATTAAAAAAAATATTAAATTTTAATTGACTTATTTCAAATAGTAACTTGATCTACAGCCAGGTATTCAATACTTAAATCACTTGTAGCAAACACAATTTCTAAAAGTATTAAATATGTGATTGTATTGTAATATCTAATCTGGGAGAAGTATATAAATAAAAAAAATATATACAAAATCAAATGTTTTGAAACTGTATTGAAAAGTACAAGATTTCTAATCAACAACAGAAAAAGTAGTGGGTGTTATGTAGTGGGCGATCTACCACTGTAATTAGTTTTTAGATGGTGTCACTGAAATAAGAAAATAAATGAATAAAATTACAAATATAATCTAACCAACTTAACCTATGCTCGCTTCACTCGCTGATTTTGATTAGCGAGCACAGATTAAGTTTAGTTAGATTGTATTTATAATTTTATTTATTTCAATATAATGTTTCAGTAGTGCCATCTAAGAACTAACTACACCGGTAAATTGCCTACTACGTTAATATTAAGTAATGACTGAATGATATCAGATGGAAAAGAAACAAATAGCACTACAAACTTTTATAACATCTAACTAGTGGATTAGTTTGACCACTAATATGTTGTCATTGTAGTGGGAGGAAGCATTCAGATTTATTATTTACTGAAGGCGTTTTACAGAAAGAAGTTAAAATACTTCTGTATGCTTCACACTTCTGAGGATGGGTGATGATGTACTCTTTAAGGCTGAGCCTGTTCTCAGGATCTTTTTAATTTTTTAAATTAAAAAGAATAAAGGAAAATCAGTTCTTATTGCAGCATATATTTCATCTGGTGCAATGAAGGCTGGTTCAAAATCTGTTAATATCTCAAGCAGTTGTGGATGAGATATAACCATCTGTTTGGTGAGACCTTGAATCTTGAAACTTCTCCTTGAGTGGGGACAGGTTATCTATCATGTTACAGTTCCTCTTTGAGTAGTTCAACTATACTCACATCAATTTCTTTTGATAATTTTTATTCATTTTTTAATTCTGTGGATTATTATATCTTAAGGTGGTTTACAAATCCTAGTTTTATCTGATGGGGTCTTAGTATTAGATTTATTTCATAACCAATAATCAGGAAACAAGTGCTCAAATTAGTAGCAGTATCCTTACCTAAAACATACAAAGGATGCTCTAACTTGACAAGTCTGTACATTTTTAACATGGTTGTAGCAGGTTCCTCACTATATCCTCAGAAACCAAAGTAGGGAAGAAAATGGAGTTGAAAAAAGGTGTGTATAGTGAGTAATGATTATCTAATCACTGGGACCCATAGCAGGATTCAAAGACCCACCTAACCAAAGGAGATCTTAATGGCCCTCCCGGTAGCAAGTGCTTATTCCTCCCATTAAAAAAAATTACAAACATGTAATTGGCAATGTTAAATTCATTGAATAATTTTCTGTCACTGTTTATCTCTTGTAAATATGCTTTAGGTTTAAACACACCTTCCCATAGAGTATTAGCATTACATTTGATGACTAACTTCCTCTGCTAACAGTCTCTTCCTACTTATAGAACATGCCTCCAAAAATATTAAAGAATACACACAAATATCAAGCAACAATAAAATGGTTTAGTTTCTTTGCAGTTAGCTGACAAAATATATTTAATCAAAGTGCTTAAAATTCACTAAAAAGTGAAAATATTTAATATTTTTTCCTGTTAACCAGTTCGGTTTTCAGTTATGGGCTTACTCCCATACATTTTTAATATTAGCAGCTAAGCTAACATTATAGTTTATTCTGAATTATTTTTAAATTTTATGAAAATTTTTTTGTGGATGTAATGATTTAGGTTTTAAAACCCAATGAGGATGAGAATGATAAAGCAGTGGAGGCAAAATTAGATCGTCCTGGTCATGGAACAACAGTTGTAGTTATTAATGTCTTCAGTAATTTTCCTGTGAGGCAAAAACAGTTGCAACATTCACTTGAAGTTGAACAAATAAAAAATGAGTTACAAACTATTGCTCTTATACAACCTCAGGTAAAACGTCTATTTTCATTGCAGAATATATAAAATACCTTTTACATAAGGTTTACTTCTGTAACTTGTGTCTGCTCATTTTTAAAAAATTAAATTAGACAATTAAATGATCTTATTAGTTTTTCATCTGTTCAGTGTTTAGCTAAAAAATACTAATTCTAATGACTGTGATAAATCGGTAAAAAACAGTTCAAAAATTGGATGTTTTTGCTCTCTTGGCATCATAGCTCTATATCTATGGTGCAAAATGGGGAAGTATGGCAATTAGTCAAAAAAATGGATGTGGATTTTTTTGCATTTCTCAACATTTTATGACTGATCAAGGAACTACAAAAAAAAAAGTGTGAGTGTATTGTTCGTACATATGTATGGGTATGTATGGGTGTTGGCATGTTTGAAGCTTAATAAAATTTGACTGTATAAACTAATTTTGATGAAATTTTATACAGAGACTTGTATAAAAGAGGCGTACTGGTATTTTTTTTTTTAATATTACAATAAAATTTCATCACCCTCAAAAAAGAAAATTTTAGGTAACTTTTTATTGGCTGTACACTTTTTAGTGAAATTTTTTTTTAGTTTCTTCCATTTAAAATTAGTAAATTTAGAAAAATAAAAATTGCTTGGAAGGTGATTTTGGAGGTGGGGAACAAAAAAATACCAGTTTTTTTGAATTTAAAAAAAAATGTTTTGTTTATTTAAATGTAATAATGATAATTCTACAATAAAACTTAACCATAAATTACTCCCCCCTAAAAAAGAAATCTTGGGTAACTTTTGTCATGTATAATTATTTTCCTACTATAAAAGAATGAATAATGCCAGCATAGCATTAAAAATTTGTTGTCAGATTTTTTTATTTTTGATCTCGCAAACTGTGTAATTTTTTTTTAACATCCAGAGCCACTGTTAGGTATATCTTCAGAGAATGAGATGCATGATTTGTGGCGTGTGTGATCCCTGATCGGGATTTGAACCCGGGACCTCCAGATGAAAGGCCAAGACGCTACCACCCATGCCATGGAGGCCGGCAACAAACTGTGTATTAGATTTTTGTTATCTTACTTAATTTCTTATATCCTTGTTTCAAAATAATTTGTGTATTATTCAACCAGGCCTACAACTTCATCTAGTCTATTTATTCTAGATTTGAATAAAGCAAAATTTATTTTTACTTGGATTTGAATGTTTAAAGTTCGTTTTTTGTCGAGTTCAGTTGATACTATTCAGAAATAGACATCTTTTTAATAACTTGATTAAATGATTATATAATTATGATCTAATCTTACCTGTAAATTTTAACATTAAGTGATTGCCATTGATAACTGTAAATGAATACTAGTGGTCCTGAAAAGGGCCGTATAGTAAATCAACTGGTTGAGTGATTTTCAGTGGAGACTGAGGTAGTTTGACAATTCACCTTAATAGGTAAGTCTAACAAATTACTGTTGGGTTATATGCTTCTGGAGCTGGCAACAGCAATAGGTGGGTCAGACTGGGAGTCTAAACTTCAAAAGTGGTAAAAATTCATCAGAAGAAAATACTGTTCCTGTAAAAGAAAATCTTTTCATTTTATTTTAAGTAAATTGGTTGTAAGATTTTTAAATGACTTGGAAATTTATTAAAAATGATAATGAAAGCATATTAAAGTCCTTTCTTGTAAGCTAAAGTATTATATATTATATATATAAAAAAAGAAAAGATCAAAAGGAGAGGTGCACAACTAGATATTACAACACCCCTAAATCCAAAATTTCAACAACCTACGGTTAATTGTGTTTGAGTTATGCGAGATACATATGTAGATACCAGATATCATACGAGATACATACAGATATCATACCAAAACTAGTTAAAATGGATTCAGGGGTGGTCAAAATGGATATTTCCATTGAAATCTGAGAACCAAAATTTTTTGCGATCATAATACTTCCTTTACATGGTACAAGGAAGGGAAAAAAGAATTGTAAGTAAACAAAAAAATATATATTATTATACTTTTAAATGAAAAATTCTTCAGTCCTTATGACCTCGTACATTACTTATCATTAAATAATTTAGGAAGTAATACATAAGTTCTCATTTTTAAAAAATTGGCTTTAAAAGTAAAGAGTTTTCACATTAATTAATTAATAAGTCTTTAATTTACATGTGTAGATTAAACATAGTGAAACCATGAAATTGTAATAATTAACAAATATAATTAAAATAGCAGTTAATATAAAGTTTAAAGCATATTTTATGAGATGTCAATGTCAAACTGTATTAAGTGTCCTTATTAAAAAATTCAAAAGATTTACAAAGTCTTATAATAATTGTTGTAAGATATGTATAAAATCTTACTTGGAATGAAAGTTAAATGTTCATAATTCAAGATGATTATATTGTGATTGGATCTTCAGATATTAAAAAAGCACGTATTAATTAACTATAAATAAATTCCAAGAAGATTGATTTTTTTATTCTGTTCATGAGGATCAATATATATTTGATATTCCTCAGGTAAACTTACCTTAATTTTCAAAACAAAGATAGAGTTATTCATGCCACATTAAAAAGTCTTTTTCTTTTACAAAGAATATCTATTGTATTTTCTGCACAACATAATCTGATTTTTTTTCATGTAGGTATTTCTTTCTTGCTGAACTTAGTCCATCTGGTAAAGTTTCTTTGAGGAAGTCTTTTTTCCCCTCTCAAAGTCAGACTCATGTTTCTGTAAAACTCAGCCTTGTGGGGTTGCCATTCGCTTCAAACCAGACAGATGGTCATGCCAAGATGTTCCAATGCAACACCCGAACAGCCGGGACTAGGTTTACATCACCTGGTCTTTAGTTAGGGGACCTCCAAGAAAGTCTCCTCACCGGTCTTTCTCATACCATGCCTTCAGTTTGGGAGTCCCCAAACTGGAGACAAGGTCTTTTTCGTGCCTGGCCTTTAGCAAAAGACCTCAAGGGGTTCTCCCACAGATACTATGGTCTTTATCTGCATCCACCCTACCTCTCCAGGACTCCCCATTCAATCATTGAGGGTGAAACACTGGAGCATACCATCTCTTCTGAACAGGACTGCCTGTACTTGTTCTACAGATGCAGATCTCTCCCAAACAATGGTTGTTCTTATCGGACGCCTTCATCCTCTATATCCTTGCTTGACTTCGTTTTCAAGATGCTCACAATCATGCTAGTAATCAGTGACCAATTCCTGACTGCTAGAAACATCGCCCCTATAATGTTCTCTGGCGTAATCCAGACAAGTATGCCATCAACATCCCTCCTTTCATTAATCCACTTAACACAGTGGAAAATGATACATTCCAATGTGTCACATTTACCACAAAAGAGAAACTGATCTGAACTCCTTCTACTATTATGTAAATAGTAGTCATGGCTGGATAAGAATTGCATTAATTAAAACTACAACTCAGATCATTTGTCATCCTATCAGATTTCAAGATACTTCATTTTTATCACGGGAGCAATCTCAGTGTCTCCCAGTGTAAGCCTGATCAGCTGAAGGTTACACCTACTAACCATAATTATCAACTTGGTCTTTGCAGCTGCCAAATGAAGGCACTTTATCCTCCAGCCAGTCACACAACATCCAAATGACCTTATTCTCCTTGGCCATTATTTCCTCCTCGGACTTACTGATGACAACCAATGAAAGGTCATCAGCAAAGACTGTAGGATGCACACTGTCCGGTTACTTCAATTTAAGAAGTCATCATATATCACATTCCACAGCAGCAGTGCTAGAACCGAACCCTGTGGTACTCCAACCTGTATAGCAACCTCAACAGTAATGCCCTCTGTGGATCCCACTATGGTTCCTTCACTAAAATAGTCCTGTATTAGTCTGACCAGGTAGGGCCGTATGTTTCGTCGCCTGAGCTCCTGAACGATCCACCTGGACTGCAACAAGTTGAATGCATTGCTAACGTCCAACAACGATACCACTGGAATGGATCTCACCCTCCATGAACCACTTGCTGCCTCATCCACCAGCCGCATTACTCAATTAATAAGCATGACTGTGGTGAAGCCCTGCTGAAAGCCAAATTGGTTGCATTGAGTCC
Source organism: Zanna intricata (assembly GCA_010016005.3). NCBI lineage: Eukaryota > Metazoa > Arthropoda > Insecta > Hemiptera > Fulgoridae > Zanna > Zanna intricata. The sequence continues at coordinate 7,979 of JAAAKQ030248535.1, read as the reverse complement.
TTCACCACGATCAATCCCCTCCATTATTCGCTTCATCACCATCTGTTCATAGAGTTTCCCCATGCAGCTGAGGTGACAAATGGGCCGGTACCCAGCTGGGTCATCCGCCTCCTTACTGCCTTTCTTCAAGAGAAAGTTTAGCCCTTTTCCAACCAGTTACCTGAGTGGAGAAAACACTCCACTCAGCAAGATCCTCTTGAAGGCAGAAAAGACCTGCCCAGGAACAGCTGCTACAACCTCGTTTGGGGGATCCCATTCAGCCCCAGACTCTTCTTCCTTCCTGTTTGCCAGATTGGCTGAATTAACTCCTCATGAGTGAAGAGCGGAATGTCAACCATGGCTATCTTATCCAGCAACGATGGGGGGGCATTATTGGAAACAGCAGGGCAACACAATCCTACAATAATCCCCTTGACAGTGCAGGCAACACCCTGCCAAACCTGTCGCTAACAATTTTATAGGTGTCACACAACTTCTGCCATTTCCCTCTCTTATTGTTCATTATCGCATATTTATAATCCTTCCTTCTTGCCTTCAGACCTACGGAAATTCTTACTGAATTTTTTCATCACTGTTGATGCTATTAGAAATTACTTCTGATGTTAGTTGGCAATCTACTACACATTTTTCAGAGAAGAATTTGAAATGGATATAACTGGTTATATTTGGAACAGTTTTCTAGTTCTTTTGAAAAAAATTCTGCTAGTCAAAAATGATTACAAATAATTTACTGAACTCATCGCCAGACAATACTGATACATTTAGTTTGGACTGCGATGTTGAATCTCAATGATTTATCTGCATGGAGGAATAAGTATTAAGTATTTTTCACCAAGACCAAATTATTTGAAGTAAAAGTCTACACAACTAATGATAGCGTTAGAACCTTTGGGAACGCAAATTGATTCTGATGTATCAATACATGAAGATTTAATGTCAGCTGATACAGAACTGCCATTAGTGACCAACATAAAAGTGTAAAAGAATTTCTATTTTTAATTGTTTTATTAAAAATTATTGTTCATAATATTATTATGTGTTTAAAAATTTTGCACCCTGTTTAAAAGAAACAAAAACAAAAATTATTTATACATAACTTCTTTGTATTAAAACATATCTTATTCTAAGTCATATAAAATATCATTACTGTCATAAAATTCCATTACTAAATAATGGTATTTAACATTACTTAAATTGTGAAAATTTCATCATATTTTGTATTTATTTTTTCTTCTCCTCTAAAATTTACTTTTGAAGTTAAGATTTGTTTTCCAGTGGATCATCAATTTTTGAGCTCTGAGTATTTGGCAGAAATGCCAAAGTGAATCATTTCAATAGTGATGAAGTGTTTGGTATTATTTTTAAGGGTAGTCTTTATAGTGATTGATATTAATTAAACTAAGAAGGCTACTGAAGGAACCAATTGAAATGCACTAATTTGTAAAAATGTACCAATTTTTATGATGTGTTTGATACTATTACTGGCAGTATGTCTTGACTTATATATTTCACCTACTCACTTCTTCAGGAACTGCATGAAGCTTGGAGTTGATAGTACATGGCTACATCCTCGGCTATATCTACGTTTGCATTTGAGAAATGGAATTGTTGTAAAAGTAAAATTATTTTTTTCTATTTTCTTTTTTCAATGATAAAATGACCAACTTTTTTTCTATTATAGACTTTGTCCTTTCTAATCTCATTCTTACCACAAATTTTTTATTATAGAATGATCTAATGTATCTTTTATGAATTTTATATATATATATATTTTTTTTTTGTATAAAGCAATTTTTTTTAATGTACATTTTTTCTTTGAATATAAGATTAACCTGGAAAGCAACTATTTTTAAAACTGCTATATCTTTAACCACGTAGTTTTTATACTATTAAATTGCATGGTAAATATCATAAATATTCAAAAACATGAGATTTTGTCTGAAATTTAGTTTTGGAACAAGTTTATAAAAAAAAGGAAATTAATTTTTCATGTTTTGAAATGTTAAGGTAATTTTTTAGAAAAACATAGCTACATTCTACATGTATTCTATTCTTCTAACACATCTTACTAAAATAAAAGCAGAATTTACACTTAAAATTCCATTACAATGTCTTTATGCTAGGTATTGAAATCTGTTGTGGGCTATGAAATAAAGTTATTCATTTCATTACCAAGTTGCATGAAAATCTTTTTTAAAGGAGCTTAAAACAATAAAAAAATGTTTTTTTTTCTTAAAGTGTGCAAGAATAACAGTAAAAAATTGGTAATGTATGATATTGAAATTCTCATCACTATTTTGCCAGATTTGTATAATAAAGTAGTAAATATATAGTTAAAAAAAATAGAAAAGAAAAGAAATTAATGCAGTTGCCTTTTTCTTTATAGGTATCATTTACTTTACGCAATGACGTTACAAAATCTGTGATTTTACAAACGGATAAGTGCACAGATATTATACAAAATTTTCATCAGATTTTTGAAAATGAAGAGGCTGTGAGAGAATTAATTTACGTTTCTTTTAATGAATGTAACTTTGGTATTTCTGCATACATAAGTAGAGAGACTGTAAAAACAAACAAATTACAGTTTATTTATGTAAATAAAAGATATGTAAAAAAAAATAAACTCTATGCATTCGTTAACAAGCAGTTAAAGAAGAGCTTTTATTTAAAAACAGTCTCTTGTAAACTTAAGAATATATGTTCATCAGGAAATCTGTCTGGTATAGATTTTGATTCAGCCGATTGTAAAGATGATTGTGCTATCTTTATTATTAATATTGAATGTCCATATTCAGAATATGATATATGTTTGGATCCTAAAAAACAGCTTATTGAATTTAAAGACTGGGATCTTTTATTTTCTTGCATTGAAAAATGTGTCGCTAAATATTTACAAATGGAAGATGATTTACATGATTTTAGTAATAAAGATGAACTAGTAAAAATTGTTGATGAAGATACTGATAAAAAAATGATGGTTCATGAAAGAAAGATAAATGTGAATACTGGAGGTATAAGTCACGAATCATTAAATTTAAATGATGCAAATTGCAACACTTCAGCTGTAAAAAAAATCACAGTTTTCAAAAAAGATTTCCAGAATTGTGTTATGTTTTCTGGGAGTAAAAAAAGTATTGCACATTCAGAACATGTACTAACAGAATGCGATGAATGTAAGACTCCTTATTTATTGAAAGGGAGTAATAATGTAGTCATGGAAAGTATTGCGGGTGATAATAATCAATCAATTATTCCAGTTGTATGTAAAGATTTTTATGAAAATAATTTGCTGTTGTTAAAACACAATTTTCAACTTATAAATAAAACAACAGATGATCGAATGTCTTGTTATGTTACTCCAATGAATATAATTTCAGATCACCATAAAAATATTTCTGTTAAAGAACTGCGAAAAAGAGGAAGATACGATAACAGCTGCAGTTCTATCAGAGCAGATGGCAAACTAAAATGTAGCAAAAACAAAAAGGTCCGTTTTAATAATAACATTGTGTTTATTAAAAAGACTAATGATAATTATTTGAAAAAAAGTATCAAATGTCATAAAAAAGAAAATACTATTTACAATAGGGTATCTTGTAATTCTTCCAAAAACATAACTCACCAAAAAGGTTTTTTCAAACCTTCATATAGAATACATTCAAAAAATGTTAACTATAATTATATGAAAAAAAGAATTCATTGTGATGGTTATAATGTATCACCTAACAATTTCATTAATAATTATGCAAATGCAAGTCAAATATCCTGTGCTAAATCTTATGAAAACAATAATAAGAATTTCAGTGAATACAATAACTTAAATGAATGTGAGAATTGTAACTATCATAAATTCAACACAGCATCAAACACTAGTTATGTAGACAGTTTTTGCAATTATAAAACAGATAAAAAATTCTTAGATAACAGTAAAAACTTTTTTCTATTTAAAAATAAATTACCATGTGATGTAAAATGTGAACACAATTTGGCGGTCTCATCAGATGTAATGGAAATTAAAAATAGAGAAAATACACCATGTCTTAAAACAAAAGATATAAAATCACATACAAACTTTTCTAATAAATTATTAGTAGATGATTACACTCAAACAAGTTGCAAGGATCTGTCTATTGATCAAGTGGAAATGAGTAATTATGCTGATTTTGAGGTAAATAGTAAATCAAAAGACAATGAAATGAAGTCATATAATACAAATGTAAAGAAATGCTGTGTATTAAATTCGAATGACTTCATTAACAGCAATAAAATGATTTCAAAACTAAATGAGAATAAAACATTTTTACAAACAGATTTTCTTCACCCTTCACAGGATGACTCTACCATGATAAATAATAATATAAGATTTAAAAAAAAGTTATTAAATTTTGATATCAGCAGTTTGTATAAAGATGTCTCAGTAAAGAATTACAACAGTAGAGATCGATCAAATAATTTTTTTAACCATAATTCCAGAGAAAATTTATTATTAGTTGAGACAGCAAGTGGTGAAAGTAATAATAATGATCGAAATAATTTTATGAAGACATATACGTTTAAATTTCCAAATAAAAATAACGGTTCTGATCATTTTCAGAAAACAACTGAAGAATGTTTTGCAAAGCAAAGTGCAGTTGACTCTGATCAACTTAATTCTGTTATAAATGATCTCAGTGAATGTTTTGAAAAATTAAAAATTGATAACTATAAAAATGATATTAAAATGATATGTACACAAGATAATTTTTTTACTGATCCTAAAATACAATCTCCATGTAAAGAGGACTCGGATACAAAGAGAAAATTTGAAGCCTTTAAAAATGAAGATTATATAGCAGACCCTAGCAATAAGCACTATCTACTTTGTCATGATAAAATTGATGATGACTGTTCTATGATACGAACTGGAGGTGATCATAAAAGTTCACCAGATTTCAGTCATATTAGAGATGAAATTACAGTTACTGATGACAAAAAAGTGTTATATGAAGAAATTACTAATGATAAAAGTATCGTTTCTACTGAAAAAAGAAAAAATATTGATGTAGATAAAGATTCATCAAATGGTTTTAATAATTTTTGTGGTTATAGTAATACTGATTTCTTATTTGGAAATTTTGGATTTAATATTAAACATGTTGCTTCTAAACAAAAAACTAGAAATAATTCGGTTGAATTCTGTTCTGCTGATAATATTAACAATGACAATGTTATAAATAATAATTATGGTGAACGGATCGCACATGAAAATTGTAATTTTCCTTCAAAAACTGACAGAAATGCAAAACAAAATCTTTGTGATTTGTCTAGCCTGTCGCCTAAACGAAAATATTTATTTGAAATTGATAATGAAATCAATTCTGGTAGTAGTAATAATAATAAAAAAATATGTGTTCATGAAAATTTCATCAGTAAAGAAATTGGTAAGAGTTTGCCTAATAATTGTGTAAATATTATTTCACATGAAAATTCATCAGTTCAACCTGAACATACTAATAAAAAAACTGGTGACATTATGACAGGTTTACAATTAACAGATGAAGTAAAATGTCTAAAAGAACATAAATTACCATCTGGTAAATACATTTACATCCATACTGATTCAGGTATGTCTTTTTATTCACCACCAAAAGAAGTTATAAAACATAATATCAGTTCAAGATGTTCATTTTTGCCCAAAGGTATTTCACCTTTACAAAATAGTTATTTATATTATATTAATAATAAAATTAATTACTGTTTACAAGAAGAAGAGAAAAAAGAAGTGATAAACATAATTAAAAAAAATTATGATAAATATATAGAAGAAAGTGGTTCACCCTTTTTGAAATGGAAGGATCATAAACGTATTGGTAAGTATGGTAATTTATGTTTCACTTTTCTTCACACAAACTTGAATTGTTTTCATTAATTTAATTAATTCCTTATCAATTTTTAATTCTTTTTTGTTTTTTCGACTAGTTATAAAATCATTTTTTTGGCTATTTTAGGTGTTCTCTTTCTTTAGTAATTAATTAAAATATTTTCTTTACTGCTTTAAATAATCTTGAGATTGACTATTAAAATATTCTTAAATTAAGGATTATTTAATTTATAATGTAGTCAATCTGGTTTTTTTAATTGAAGTATTCCTTGAACCGAAGGCATATACTTGTATATGTTACTATATTATATAGTGTTATATTATATTGGCATATATATGCTTTTGTATTTATGTTACTATATAAATAGATGTATATACATCTTATTAACCAGTTATGTTTCCAAGTGCTTATCTTTTGTTTATTTGTGTTTCTGTGAGCTATGTGTAAAATGTGCATGTTGTAAATAATGTCTTTGAATATATGCATTGTTTCTGTGAGATGATTTGCAATAGTTAATGTTGATCTATTGTATGTAGTACCTGTATGTGTTCTCTAATTTGTGGGTGAATGTGTTTCCAGTTTGCCCAGTGCCACGTCCATGCAATCATTGCAGTTTAATTTGTAGTCTATATTCCAGGGTTACTGTATTTTGCAATGAGTATTTTAATTATTTTATTGTATGATCTGATGTATTTTTTTTTTTGAAAGTTGTATAGTAACTTTCATTCATATGTTGGCAATTTAAACAAATTTAGTTTAAATTCAGATTTACATATTAAATTTTACCCCTATAAAACAAATTCTTATACTCACGTATGCTTAACTTTCATTCAAAGCAAAATAATTATGCAACATCAAAAAATAAAGAATTTAATTAATTATACTCTGATATTTTGTGTAAAATATGAATTAAAAACTAAAATAAAAGAAACACTAAACAAACAGTTATACAATTTACATCTTTAGACTTTGAATACTTACCTGTACTAATTTTCATCATACATTCATGATTATATTGGACTCCTAGGTAAAAATAAACCATGTTATAATGAAAACCCATGGATAATAAAGCAACATGTAACACACATATATTAAAAAGTACTGATCTCAAATGACTCCTACAACAAAAATGCCCATAAATAGAAGCTGGTATACAAGTCATCCATGTTATTTAATTAAACAAAGCATTTACAATAGTTCAACTTAGTTTCCTGGAGAAAGGTCTAAAATGTAATCTAAATAACAGCAGAGCTTACACTAAATCATCCTCGACACAAGAAAAGGTAACACAGAAAACAGATTCCTTTTTACACACATCCAAATGTGAACTAATCATACAACACACACAATCTCACAAATATAATTAATTAAGAATCAACAATAATAAAATAAACAATTAATTAAAAAGCAATTTCAAATAACCTAGCCTACAAAAATGCTGACAAAGACATAGATATAATACATGATGACATCTGCATAACGAATCATAAAACCCATTAGCAAAAATAACGGCATAATTTAACTAAAATTTCTTATAATTAAAGAAAAAAGAATAGTTAATTAAAAACACTTAATTTAAAGAAAAACAAATGTTTGCTCCAACAAATACACATTCTCTATCACCTACATAAAAAGCACAATTCAAAATAAGCACACTTATCTGTCATTAACTGCAGGCCTAAACGACCTTGACCCATAGACAGATCCATTACATCTTAGTTAACAATTGAAAACAATTCATTCATAAAGAAAATAAAATAACAAAAAAAAATAAGGTTACCATACACTTTGCATAACTTCATATTTGCTTCATTTGATGCGGCATAGATATACAAGAACTCATTACAATAGTGAATAAGTCACAAAAAAATAACACAGCACCAGAATACATAAATGAAGTAATAATTGTAATACATCTGTAGTAGAACAAAATTACTTCATATATAACAACAAATATTGAATTCAACAAAATGGTTTGTTTATTCTAGTCTTCTGGCTGAAATATTTTTATAACACTATAAAACACTTATGACACAGCAAGAAACACAGGAGAAATATACTACATTAATGACATTCCTCAAGAGAGAAAATATTAAGACAGTGTAACATGTAACA
>JAAAKQ030248524.1:0-10972 GCA_010016005.3 Zanna intricata | reverse complement strand
ACTTATAGGCCACATATTAAGGCATCCTGGAATAGTCGCTTTGGTATTGGAAGGACAGATAGATGGGAAAAATTGTGCAAGCAGGCAACGGTTGGAATATGTAAAACAAATTGTGAGGGATATAGGATGTAGGAGATATGCCTAAATGAAACGACTGGCACTAGATAGGGAATCTTGGAGAGCTGCATCAAACCAATTAAATGACTGAACAAAAAAAAAAAAAAAATTTTTTTGTTATTGAATTATTATTAATCATAAATGCTTTTTACAATCAAAAGTTATTAATTACTAATAAATCAATATGTTTAAATTACAAAAAAAGGAAAGGTGATGAAGTTTGATTCGAACTGATGTGCCTAGTCTTGTAAGATCAAAAATCCAAAAAATCAAAATAAAAGAAAATAAAAAATAAAAAAATAAATTTTTGGCTTTTTTTGACTCTTCTTTTGGTCTGTTCGATTGAAATCAAAAGGGGAGGTACACAACTACATGTTAACACAGTTCTAAATACAAAATTTCATCATTCTACGACTAATTAATTGTTTTTGAGTTATGCGAATCACATAACACACCTAGGATTTTACTAGTTTTGGCTGTACGTACAGCCAAAACTAGTAAAAATGGATCAGGAATTGTCAAAATTGATATTTCCGTTAAAATCTGAAAACCGAAATTTTTCGTAATCACAATACTTCCTTTACTTCGTACAAGGAAGTAAAAATAGATAATATTCCTGAAAGCAATAGCTACGACTAGGGCAAGTTTAGGGAATTAAGAAAGAAATAAAATTCTTAAAGAGTTTTTGGTTGAGCTAATTAAGCTCTCTTTCATCTCGCCATAAACTTGATGAGTCGTCGTGTCAACTTGGACGTTTTTATTATAATATGTAAATATATACGAAGTTTTTTTATATATATCTATACGAATATGTAAGTTAGTGATTCCAACCTTTTTTGACCGATGACAGACTTTATTAAACGCCCAGGAAATCACACTACACATATTTGTTTTTGATTAATAATAATGATAATCAATCAGAAATAACAGTAGTAATAATATGTAATATCTAATTCTAAGCATCAGAAATCCAGTGTAATAGACCGATGTTAACATACAAGCGGCGCCGGCCCCCATGGCGCGAGTGTAGCATCTCGGCCTTTCATCCGGAGATTCCTGATTCGAATCCCGGTCAGGCATTTTCCACATGCGCTACAATTCATTCAGGCTTCTTCAGGCTTTCTTTCTCATTTTGTGTACAGTGATTTTCTAAACTTTCCCTCAATCTTGAAAAATACTTGCTGAGGGATATATCTCTCAAGCTGATAACAGTGAACATTCGATTTATTATCTAGTAGAAAGGGTAAACTAAGCATTACTGCAGGTGTTTACCATCACAAAAATTTTCCAATTTCCAATCACTCAATAATTTAAAAAAAGGATTCATATTTTGGAAATTATATGGTTAAGCAATATTTTTAATATATAATCTTTGAAAATCAATGCAAACATGTTTTACTTTTACGCTATTTTAATAAACAAATCCGTTGAACTACGTTCTTATGATAAGCTGATCTTATTATTTATTATAAAGATTTTGTTAGTTTTACAGCTGGTTAATTTAATACAAAAGAGAGATAAATATTTTGACATATTAGTGGGACGGATGATAAAAGTTAAGAAGGATAATTGTCAGAAAATAATAATGTAATAAATATAGTGGAATTAATGAAATCACGGCAACAATACAAAAAATTAAATAACATAATTTCATCCGCAAAAAGGGTCTTCTCTGTCCTCCCTAATACACTAATGCGCGTGCGCATACACACACAAACACGCGCGTATAAATATGTAAGGATGAATTCAATTGAGATATAACCAGGTCGCGAAACGGTGTTGAGAGTATACATTATGCAATTTATATTGTGGATTACACCCCCTGCCGGGTTAATATTTTAAACATCTGGCTTTCAATTGCAGTTTGTGTCAAAGTTTTAAAATATAATCGGTTTGGAGGAGGAGAAGGGAAAGTAGACCCCCTGTGAAGGGTTAATATCTGCCACAATAGACCGACACATGCACAAATAAATCCAACAACACCCCTACTGCCATTTTTCATCTACAAAAATGACTACACAACCTTCGGTCTTCACCCTTCATCCAGTCAGTCATACCTCAGCCCACTATATACAAATACATACATACATATATAAATTATATGCTATAAACAAGGGTATACGCACGCACATACGCTTAAATACTTTCGCTCGTTTGTATTTTCTCATTTTATAACTACCCTATACAATAATTAATCAGTATTATGTAGAACCTTCTCTGACTCCTCTCTATTATACAGTTATATCCCCCTATTCATCAATTTCTTCTTTAGTTTTAATTTATTTGTTTCATACCTCAAACAAATATATTTGACAACTACCAACAAAATTATCTTCAGTACGTTTATTAAATTATATGCTTTCTGAGAAAGAAATTAAATTAAAATCTATAAAATTTGAAAAAAAAAATTTACTAAACAATTATATATTTACACATTTTTTGTATTCATTTAGTAGCTGGTCATGGCAAGGGAAGTGAGCCCTCATTTCTAAAAGCCCTTCCCGTCTAAAAAGAGGTCTCCGCTCCCTGCATTCCCATATCAGGGATTATCTTTATGCTTCATTATCTTCATGCTTATGAAAATAATATTGATAAATAATAATAAAAAAAAAACCTATTTGTATATTGTACTTTTTTTCAGGGTAACAATTTGGTCACCAGACGACTTGAAACTTTTAGTGATTTGAAGAATGCGGGTTTTAGAATAGTCCGTTCTCATTTTAAAAAAGTAATTATTGCTGGTTACTCGAAAGAAGGACGGGAAAAAAGTATTCTGTATGTTTCTTAGCGTTATTCGTCAGATAAGAAGATAAGGATACTTCCTTTCTTTTTGTTTTAATGGTATTTTTTTTTTGTGGAACAGTTTGTGAACAAAATAATCTAAAAAATGGATTTTTATATAATAGTTCCAATTTTTCTCTTTGGAATATATATATATATACAGATTGCCCCACAGGAGAATCCGGAGCAAGCCACATACAGTTGCACATGCTAGAAGCATTGACTCCCAAAGTGGAGACCAGCCACGTGAAGTATACAACCCTTGGAATTATTTATTTTTATCGAAAAAACAACTTAAGTAAAAACTGGAGGAGCTTGAAAGTGAAGGACAAGTCTAAAGGAAAATTAAAACTAACTTTATCGATAACCGAAAGATATATCGAAAAAGACAGAACTTTTTTAGTAGAAAATTTAATATTATATACTTTAAAAGATTTCTGAAATAGATTTCACAAAATGTTTGGCCATAATAGTGTTGAATATCGCTAAGGAACGTAATCCGGTTTGTTATCACAAGCCATTTAAACTGCCACCATCGTGAAACTGAAAAACATTTCATAACTTCAATAATCCTATGTACTTTCCAGGAATAAAATCCATATATACGTAAAATTTCAGCTCAATCAGTTAAGTAAATTTTCCGCGAAAGAGAAATATATATTTACATACTATTTTACTGAAATTAATTTTTTTAAGTTTGATATTATTCCTCTGTTCTAAGTAGAACAGAGTATCTCTCAGTAAACAGGCTGAGGAATATTTATTTAATATTAAATAAACAGACTGTTTATTTAACACACACACACACACACACACACACACACACACAACATAAATTAATTCATATTAATAACAGAATAACGCCAAATTATAATCAACCTATTTTATAAAATAAAAGATAAATTTTTGTAACAGATTTCAAATGTCTTTGATCGGCATTCGAGTAAAAAACCTATTGGACGAAAGAAAATAACATTTTCACTTCGAAATAGGAGAAATTATTTTATTTAAAATTATGAACTCAAATAATTATAAATATTATAATTGTGTGAATACGAGTAGATTTTTTTATCAGACCAATTTTGAATAATAATTAAAAGAAAAAAAATTATTAAAAGCAGAGAATATTGTTAGAAAGTAGGTAGTCTGATAATTCAGAAACGACTTGTTGCATGACCAGTAAACGATGTTTATTTAATTTATTGGAAGAGATTAATGCAACAGTATTCCTTCCTTGTTGATGGTTCATCAGTCAGCGGCTGAAATCGATAATAGTTAGTTAGATTGAATGTTACCTAACTAAAAAATTTCAGAAAACAAAGCAAAGAAAGAGCTGTATATTAAATACACAGATAGTGATTGTCCTTTATTATTTAGATCAGTTGTAAAATAAATAGTGTATATACATTAGTAAGTGGCTACTATCCATGATAATACATATTATTAAAGTATTTACTATTATACATAAAATCGTGGATACAGTCAACTGAAAATGTGCTTGTTTAAATTTATTTTTTTTTGTCATTAGTCATTTGACTGGTTTGATGCAGCTCTCCAAGATTCCCTATCTAGTGCCAGGCGTTTCATTTCGGTATTAAATTTATTATATATAAATATACACTTATGATATTAAATCACCTTACTTGGTCATCAAATCGTGTCCAAGAAATAAGCATGCAAGTAAATAAATCTAGACATTTCATAGACTTCATAGACTATGAAGTTTTTGCTTTAATAAAATTAAAAAAACAAATTTTTGAGTTCCTGATGATGGAATAATTACATTCCGTAAGCGCTTGAAATTTATGAAATTGTTGGTAAGTGGGTGTATTTATTTATTACATTTACCAACGGGCCAAGCTTGATAAAGTTAGTATCAATTATTTATACTTTCCAGTTATAGCTCTATTTCAGTTCCAGAAGCTTAGCTATAAAGGGGAATTAAAGTTTTGGATTACAGGTTTTTTTTTTGTAAATATCGACGTTTCAAAACCCTCTTAAAAAAAAAAAAATGATTTGGACACCACATGACTCTTTTGTACGTCTATTAAATTATATATATACACATTTTTTGCTTCACTTCATTTAAACTTATTTCATTTGAAAGTGAGATACGATCCTTCAATTCTTTAATAAAGAATTTTTTAATTTTTTAATATTTTTTTTGTTATTATTAAATTATTATTTATTTTAAAAGTTTTTTTTTTACAATTATAGGTTAATAATTATTAATAACTGAATATATTTAAATTAAAAAAAGGAAATGAATTCGGATTCCAACCGATGTGCTTTCCTCTTGTAAAATCCAAATATTTTATTAATTAAAATTTTATTTGGCTTTAACTCTAGAATCAATGAAAGTGACACTTCTAATATTTCGTTCAAAATCTCTCAAAAAGGACTTATTACTGTAGTTAAGAAATAGTCTAAAATCCAAATTTTTGTATTTTGAGCTTTTTTTGGACACTTTTGGTCCATTCGATTACAATAAAAAAAGGGAACTGCACAACTAGATATTACAACAGTCCTAAATCCAAAATTTTAACATTCTACGGCTAATCGTTTTTGAGTTATGCGAGATACATACGTACGTCACCCCGAAACTAATCAAAATGGATTCAGGAATGATTAAAATGGATATTTCCGTTGAAATCTGCAAACTGAAATCTTTCGTGATCACAATACTTCCTTTACTTAGTAAAAGGAAATAGAAAATATTAATATACTTATACAAATTTCATCCGTGTAGGTTAGTCTGTATTTTGATTATTATTTCCAGACTGGTTTAACTTACATTTTTAAACATGGTTAAAAATTTGCTATATATGGGGGGGGGGGCATTATGACATTAAATTTTGGACAAAATTAAAAAAGGGGAGGGGATATGTTTCGCCAGTTTGAATTTCAAACTTCCTATATAACTGTGGTAAAAAATTGAGCTTTAGTAGAAAAAAGATTTTTTCAAGTAATTCAAATTTCTAAGTTCTATGTCGACTGGATTTAAGTGTGGGAGATATTAAAGATTATTGTAAACAGTTTTTTGCATATATATCGAAAAGTAGTTGATAAAAAAAATCGATACTTTGCAGAAATATTTCGCTTTAGTATCCTAGCATTGGCTTGATTTTCAAACCCATCGGACAAAGGAGCATCACGGTATCCATATTTATTAAATGTTTTTCTCGCTAGCAATAGCTATATTGGATGTCACGTTAGGTGGTGGCCAAATTTATGGGATCAGTTCAGGACATAAAATTTTTATTTTGTTTTTATCTAAAGTGTACGTTGCAATATGTTCAAACTAATAAGAAAATTAAGCAGCCTCCTCGGCGAAGTGAGACGAGGATGATATATTTGACATGTAAATGAAGTTATTAACCACATGTCTTAGGAATGGCCGGCATAGTCTATACAAGGCATGAGCCTTGTACAGACTCATGCCGGCCATTCCTGAAACATGTGGTTAATTGAACCTCAACCGTCAAAGTATACCGGTATCCATTGCCTAGTATTCAAATCCACATAAAAGCAACTAACATTGTGTAGCATTTGAACCTTAGACTTCAAAAGGCAGCTGTTAAACAATTAATTTGCTAAGATGAGTTAACTCTCCGACCAGCCCGGTGGGTTTAGGAAATCAAAATAAACGAAATATGTACATGTGGACAAAATCTTTGCATTGGTTTTATTTCTGTCTTCTGCCATTACATGGTTTTTCAATGAAAATATATTTCATTATCGTATTGAACTATTTTAAAGAATTTTTTTATACCGGGTGATATTTAAACAGCTTTATACTGCATGTCTAGATGTAGAAAAAAGTGGGCTTCTATATATTAAAAAAAAAAAAAACAACTGCATTATGGTGGGTTTTAAATTTTTTTCCGACATCTTGGATCCTCCATATTGAATCAAACTTAATCTTTACTTCCTTGTACAAAGTGCGAGGAAAAATTTTGGTTTTTAGATTTCAACGGAACTTTTCATTTTGACTATCCCTGAATCCATTTTACTAGTTTCGGCGTGACTGTCTGTACATACGTACGTATAACTTAAAAACAATTAGCCATATAGTGTTAAAATTTTGGATTTAGGACTGTTGTAACATCTAGTTGTGCAACTCCCCTTTTGATCGTAATTGACTGAACCAAAAGTCTCCAAAAAAGCCCAAAATCCAATAAAAACTTTGATTTTGGACTTTTTCATAAATGTATTAATAAGCACTTAGTAAGAGCTTTTCAATGCAATTTGTAATGCATGCAGAATTTTCTACATTATTTCTTTCCGGTTCTATTTTACTCAGATTTAACCTATTATAAATATTAGAGTTATATGTCTTCATTTTTTTTTCTTGGCAGTATAACAGGGAATTTTGGTTGATTAAATTATTTTAGTGCGTTTTGAATTTATTCATGTTATTTTTATTCATAAATTGATTTAAATTAATTATGAGTAATTTATATCTATAGTAAAAAAAAAAATTTTGTAATTTTCGTTTGCTTTATAATCATTCTGAAAAACAAAAAAATTTCTGTGTAACTATACAAGGGAGATAATATCCATTTGTCGCAATTTTTAATTTAAAATCTGTTCCAGTTTATCGGTAACATATATAAATTTGAATACAAAAAAAAAGGGGGAAAAAGGACATGCTGAGAGAGTTTTCTATTGAAGAACCTCAAAGGAATTGTATATATACATATGGATATACATTTTCTACATAAATAATATAATAAACATAAATAAATACATAAAAATATGAGTCAAAAAAACATTGATAAAATTCAGAACGTAAAAAACAAAGAAAACACCAAAAACTAGTCTTAGCAATCGCACAAAGAATAACTAATAAGACAAAGAAACAGTGAAACAAAACAAAGAAAACAAAAACAAGTGCTAAACTAAATGAAGAATTTTCATGATGCATAATACCATCGGGTAGTTGATTCACCTCAAATCTCAGAGAACTTACAGATCTAATATGTGCAGTATCCTACCGGATTGGTCTAGTGGTTAAACCCTTCATCGCAAATCATCTGATCTCAACGTCGAGAGATATAAGGTTCAAATTCTAATAAAGGCAATTAATTTTATATGTATTTGAATACTAAATCGTGGGTACCAGGTGTTCTTTGGTGGTTGTGTTTCAATTAACCACACATCTCAGGAATGGTTGACATGAGACTGTACAAGGTGTAGTCTTGTTCTTGTTCTTCATTCACATTCATACACATGATCCTCATTCATCCTCATACATTACGGTACTACAAAAGAGACTACAAAATTACACGTCATTTAAAATCATACATATCATCCTCATTCATCCTCTGAAGTAATACCTTACGGTGGTTCCGAAGGCTAAACAGAAAAAAAGAAGTATATATGCAGTCGCTTTAGGCGCCTAATGTCCTGGCTGTTATCTAGGAGACTAACTTCTATCCAGTTTACATGTTTGGTCGGTCTCATTTTGTATCTTTTGTTGAATCGCTTGGTTGGTAATCTCCGATAATAGCGTTTTTAGCGCCGTAACCAAAGCGCTTCTGTTATATTTCTTATTAGTTTTTTCTGAAATCGCTGTACGACTTCGATGTTACTTTCCCTTGTACCCTTGCCTGTAAAGGTGGTTTTCCTAAGTCCAAACTAGGATCTCTGAAACCAGGATATTCCTCTGAGCTTTATGTTAAGCTTCATCCTTTTCTATCTGATATGACTCTTCCATGTCTGAAGGCGATTTAAATGCAATCCTAGGAGATTGTATGTAGAAGAACCTTTTTTTTGGAGGGGGGAGGTGGAAATGCATTTCGCACGAATTGTCGGGCTCCTACTGTTGGTTTTCCCAATCACTATCAGCAGAATACCGACTAAAACCACCCACCTTCTATCAGGACTCGACCCGGAACAGTTTATCACATTACATCAGGCCAAATCCTCCTGTACTAGCCTGAGAAGGCCGCTACCTAATTTCCAGTAGTATCCAAGTCATCCATCTTTGTCCTGAGAATGCTGTCGACGAATCGAGGCCAGACTCTCCCAGCTGCTCAGGTTACGGAGCATCATTGCAAACACGTGGGGGCTCAGTGCTCCGAGATCCGTGTCCCTCGATCAGCCACTCACCGAGCACATTTTAAAAAAGGTGTGCTCGGCATCGCCCCGTACAGCGGGGCAGTAGAGGCGGTTGCGGGATGGCGTTTTCCCTAAACGCAGACTCATGATCTCTTGCCATGCGAGAAACGTGCGAGTCCGTTCTTCCTTGGCGATGTTCTTCCGGTCTTCGCCTGCCCGTCGCCTCCTGTAGGTCGTCTGGCGCTCCCTTGCTAAAAGAGCAACAGATATGACGCCATATGTAAAATAACTAATAATAATAATGATAATAAAAATATTACTAAAGAAACAATAATACAGAAATGAAACAATGAATGAATGGATGAAGTCCTACGAAAAAACTACCGCATAAAAATAAACAAGAACAAAACGGAAGTAATGAAGTGTAGTAGAAATAATGTAGATAGATATAATGTAGATAGATTTACTGAATATAAAAATAGGAAGAAAAAAGATTATGGAGGTAGAAGAATTCTATTATTTGGGAAGTATAAGTACTAAATATAGACGAAGCAGGAGCGATATAAAATGTTGAATAGCACAGCAGAAATGAGCTTTCAGTCAGAGATATAATTTACTTACAGCAAAATTAATTTAAAATCCGGAAAATATTTTTGAAAGCATATGTTTGGAGCGTAGCTTTATATGGAAGTGAAGCTTGGACGATCCTGAGAAGAAAAGATTAGAAGCTTTGGAAATGTTTTGCTAAAACATTTTAAAAATCAGAATGTTAAAAATCAGATAGGTAGATAAAGTGACAAATGAAGAGCTTTTGAGGCAAATTGATGAAGAAAGAAGTATTTAAATAAAAATATTGTTAAAAGAAGAGACAGACTTATAGGCCACATTTTAATGCATCGTGGAATAGTCGCCTTGATATTGGAGGGATAGGTAGATGGAAAAAATTGTGCAGGCAGGCCACGTTTGCAATATTTAAAATAAATTGTTAGGGATGTAGGATGTAGGAGGTATAACGAAATGAAACGACTGGCACTGGATAGGAAATCTTGGAAAGCTCCATAAAACCATTAAAATGACTGCAAAAAAAAAGAGATAATATAAAAAGAAAACGCAGGGAGTGAAATGACTAAATTAATTGTATTGGAAATTTAATTTATTGGAAATT
Organism: Zanna intricata; assembly: GCA_010016005.3. NCBI lineage: Eukaryota > Metazoa > Arthropoda > Insecta > Hemiptera > Fulgoridae > Zanna > Zanna intricata. The sequence goes on along the minus strand of JAAAKQ030248524.1, from coordinate 846 downwards.
GTGTTTTTTGTGACCTTTTTTTAACGATTCTATAAAAATATGTTAATCTTTAAAGTTGAAACATTTAAAAAGTAGAACTTATATTTAAACCGTTCGTTTGTATATAAAATGTGTTGTATTTACAGGAAATTACACGTGTAACTACTTTTAAAAGAGAAACAGGAATTGATTATAAACGGCTGTAAATTAACTTAATTTTCAACAATTAGTTGGATTTTCTTTCTGGGTGAATTGAAGTATATTTATGAATCGTTGCAAACTTAGTTTTTACTAATGATATAAACATACCATTTAAAGATTTATATTTTCAACTAATTTAATTTATATATACATAATAGGTCAGCAACCCTCCTTAGTATTAAGGATAAATGTTTGAGGATATCAGTAGTTAATTCTTTAATAATTTTTTTTTTTTTAATATTTGTAAATTCAGTTTTATTACTAAACGTGGTCATACAAAATTTTAAAATTTAATAAAATTGATATTAAGAATTAAATGAAAAGAAGAAAATATTACTACGTATAACTGATTAATATTTATAAATAGAAACGTCATTAAATATTTTATCATAGTACAGGTGATGTACTCGTATTGTTGCTTGAATATGTTTGTTTATTCTTTCTTATTATCTTCTTAAAAACAAACCACAATAATGCAGCTGTTGAGTACATATCATTACGTAATCCGGACTCTCTCTCTTTTTCTGTTTAGCCTCCGGAACTACCGTAAGGTATTACTTCAAAGGATGAATGAGGATGATGTGTATGTATGTGAATGAAGTGTAGTCTTGTAAAATCTCAGGTCGACCACTCCTGAGAAGTGTGGTTAATTGAAACCCAACCACC
>JAAAKQ030248502.1:0-10972 GCA_010016005.3 Zanna intricata | reverse complement strand
AAAAACAAAAAAAACTGACATAAAAAGCCAAACACAAAAGAAATTCACATTAAATACAGTCTTTGTATAAAAAAAAAAGAAAGAAAACCGAGGAGCTTCTATGTAATTAGTATTAGTTTATACATTATGTGTATATGTATATGTATATATATATACATATATATATATATATACACACTAATAATTTAATGAAAAGCATGAAATTACCTAATTTTTGTTATTCTCCTAATAATAATCTGAGTTTTTTTAAAAATAATTATCTTTTATTTAAACTAAATATAAATATTATTTTTCATTACATCAAAATTAAAAGATGAAATATCTGCCTCAATGTCTCAATGATATATGCAAAGGGGTGCGCTTGCCTGCTACATAAGAAGTCTCGAGTTCGAATCTCGGTTGGGTATCACGAGTAAAATAATGCTGATTTTTATGTTAATTATTACTTAATCAATTTTTTCATTGAAAATAAAAAAATGGTGTCCAGAAGGAAAACGAAGCAAAATAGGACTAATGTCGAGATAAATTTTTTTGCCCATTTTGGTGTTCTGAAGTTCCGTGAATACGTCTCAGATCACTTTGTATATAGCATAAAGAAAGCACTTTTATATAAACCAGAAAATTCATTAAAAAAATTCAATAATGTTTTAAGTCTGTAATTCATATATATGTATATATATATAAGTTGGAGATTATCGTAGACAAGTGGTGGGGAGCACGGCGAGCGGCGGTGTAATCAGTCTACACTACGCATTCTCTCGTTCTAGAGCTCAAGCTTAAATTAGTTAAATTTTTTTGTATTTGTATCTCTTTATACTTAAACCTATGTATTCTTTAAACTTACTAATGAAACAGTGATATACTTATACGTGTTCATTTATTCCAAATGAATTAAACTACTTATCGCGTGAGTCTTTATCTCACCTTGCTAATCGTATACAATATATATATATATATATATACACACCAGGTAATTCAAAAAGGACTTCAAAACTCTAAAAAGTATATAAAAATTTATTGAAATAATTAACAGTCAAATTTTATATGCTTTCAAAGTTTTTAATCACCCACTATATAGACTAACATCCCCGTCATGGCTTCGCCCGCTCTATACGTTACATGCGTTTCCCATCGCGGTCAGTTTTTTTTTTTATTTATGTTTTTTAGTCAAGTAATCGGAAGCATGTGCAACCAGTCTCGTCGAACACAACAGTGACAATGGTTGTGCTAATTAAGCCGTCACGCTGTACACTGTCGCACGGATTAAAAAATTAAAATTAAAAAATAAAATTAAAAATGGGTTCAGATATTTACCTGAACAGTATTTGGAACACCAAATCTACTGATTATCTCGTTTAATACAATCGGAAATGGGAAAATATTTGCAATGATTGTACAAAATATTTTTACCTTTCTTCACCCCTTTCAATATTTAATTTCAGAAAATCTAGAAATTTTATTTAGATATTCACATGAAAACTCTACACACCAAAAATCAAGCTATTATCTTTATTTGTTTCCGAGAAATTAAAAAAATACTCGTCGGCTTTCAAAAAAAATTGAAAAATCCATTTTAACCCTTTAAATTCAGAATTTCAAAAAAAATCCTATCTTAGTGTACACTATTTCTGTAAGGAGATCGTTCATAACATTTTCATCAATTTATCTTTAATAGTTTTTGCTGAACGTCGGTTATGAAAGAATCATGACATGTTATTTTATATACATAGATAAACAGGAATACTGTTTACCAAATATCACTGAGTTTTTAACGGAAAATACTTGTGTTTATAAAACTTAAAATTTCATATAAAAGATTGTAAGTACATTAATTTATATATTATTAAAATTGCGAGAATCAAAACGTAACACTTCGATAGTTAATTACAATTTAAAATTATTAAATATAAATATTATCAGAATCGAACTTAAACTACTGAGTAGAGTTGATTGGAAAAATAAATATGTTGGATGCTTAAACTACGGTTATTAGAATATTTTATCTGTATTAAGTTTATCTATATTTTATTTTATATTAAGTTAAATTATTTTATTTTTTAACTGTTTCCAAAATAAAATAATACTAATTTCATGCACGTTTAATCAAGCCATATCACAACAGTAATCATTAAATACCTGATGATGAGAAGTGACTCCGAAAGCGCTCGGACATTTATATTAAAAATTGTTTGTAAGTGGAAATATTATCATATACAAAATATATTAATATCAACGGTGCCAAAATTGTTAGAAAATCAAAAAAAAATTATACATATCTTTAATAATTTCTAGCTTGGTAGGCCAAGAATTTTACAATATTTTCAATGAACTATTAATACAACGTTATTATACACTAGTATATGACGTTATTTACTGAAGGACAATATTAATTTATAGATTGATTGCCTATTGCTTAAGAATAAATGTTTGAAAAAAAGAATTTTTTTCGTACGCAGGTTTCTACGAACGTGATAAGCTAATACTCTTTCTGTAACATTATAAAGGAAATTACAGTACGTAAAATAGTGAAAATGTTACCTATAACTCTTAAGTAAGCGTATTTCCAATATATTGCGGGGATTGGATACACCTTTAACAACTGAATCTCTATAGTACATAAAATCATGTTTTCTCATTGTGTTAGAATAATGAAACTGTCTTGAATATTACTTGTCAGTTCAGTATATTACTAATCTATCTAGTACAAACACTATTGCACTTACCATGTAAGTTACATATTACCAAGGCATGTTTTGTTATTGAGTTAGAATAATTAAACTTACTTGAATATTACTTGTAAGTTCAGTTCATTATTAATTTATTTAGTGCAAACACTATTGCACTTACCATGTACATTACATATTATCCAGGCGTTTCTTCTACAATAGTTTAAATTATTCCAAAATACCATAGTAATTCTAATTCATCACATGTTATGTATTTTAATAACTTTAAAATTAGAAATAAATTGTGTACGTGTCAACTGAGATATTTTCACGAAGCTATACGATAATTCATAAATAAAACAAGTTTTGAAATTTTCTTTATTGTATCTTACTTCAAAACTTATTGACCTCGTTAAATTCTTTCCTTTTTTTAAGTTAATTACAAAGATAAAAAGCTGATACCAGTATTTAGTTTAAAGTATAGTAGGGGAGAAGTTAGAAAATGTTGAGGAAAGTTTAAACGAGTATACGTAACAGATTTAGCGCGTAGAGCTTAGGGTTGAACTGAAACTTACAGAGTTATTTATGGGATCAGATAGAATACAAGAAGAGAATATAGCGACTAAAGAGGTGAAATAGCAAATGCTATATGTGAAAAGAGAGTGAAAAGTGCCCTTAGAATCGGCTCAAACCTGTTTTACTTAAATCTGAAACATTTAAAAGTAAATTATTTACTCCTAATGTGTAACTTTAGTAACTTATAATAAATTATAAAGCGATGGAATATACTTTTACAGATTCTGATTTATGAAGTGAATAGGGGTGAACCTCCAAGAATGAATTATTTATCACTTACAGAAGTCGGTAAAGATCCATCTTCATTAGCGGTTAATTAAAGTCGGTGAATTGTGATAGAAATATTAAAATTAGCAATTAAAAATGTATCGTTAAAATTTGAATATCAACTTTATAAAAGGAATGAAATCATTTTATCTTAAAATTAAAATATAACTAACTGTTTTTTCTTTTTTATTAATTATATTTTTTTAAGAATAATTAAAACTAATGATTTTAATGCTTTATCATTTGCATCCCTGGACCCATCAGAATTACAATTCGATGCGTGTATAATAAGTGGGTCCGGGTGTAAGTATACTCCCTTCGAAATGGAATGGAAAATGAATTACTTTCCAAGATATGTATAACTACTACTTTGTAAAATTGTAAAATAGAATTTCTCTTGAACCGTTCTTTATATTTTAATAAAAATAAAAAAATTTATTTTAGGTGGAATAAAAAATATTTAGTATTACTAGCAATTTACCCAAAATTAAAAATAAGTAAATAGAATAAAAATCGAATTTTTTTTTTTTAGTTAAAAACATTTCACATTTGGCCTAGAATTTTAAAACTTTTAACTGGATAAATTTAATGTTTCAGGGTAACTTTCTGAAAGAAATTAAAATTCCTACTTTTTCAGCCATCTCTATGAAATTTATATTTATGATTAGTCCCAATATCTATAATCATATTTATTAGAAAATGTGTAAAATATACTAATTTCTAATTAGTATGTTTTATACATTTCATTGTTCTTTTAACTTTCATGGTTTAACTTGCAAATTTTAATAATATTTTACAGATTTTATAAAAGGAAATGAGTAAAACTTAATTATATCCTCATTTTTTTCTAAATACAGAAATTTGAATATTATTTTTACTTTATAACTGAATTCCTGTCGTAACATTTTTCAGATAAATTAAATGAACCTTTTTTGAAATGAAAATTACTTTGTTACGTAAACAATTTGAATATAGTGTTTTTTTTGCAGCCCCCACGTTTTAGTACTAGATTTGTAAAAATTATGATTTGAAAACCCAAGTATAATAAACTCATGTGTAACTACCCATTACCTTTTCTTTTTCCATATATTTTTCATAAGGTCTTTTTTTTCTGTTGACACGAGGAGTATAATTTAGATAAAATTAAAGAATTTAAAAATAAAATAATAAAAACAAAATTCCATATAAACATAATTACTTTTCAATCCGTTAAAATTATACATTTTTATTTATTAAAGCGGCTCGTTTAAAAAGTTAACTATCAACAACTTTTAAACCATTAATTTGTTATAAAGTTCTAAAAGTTTGTACGTCCGACCCAGGAGGCAGGAGAAAAAACAGTTCGTAAACTTGAATATTATGTAATATTTTCCTTTACCTTATATAAGTTTTTTAAAATGGATTTATTTTTCAAAAAAAATTATTTTTTGAACTGCAAATCATACATAAAATTTCAGTGTGACTACTTTTATCTAGATTATCATGTTCATTTGGTATTTATTTTTAATCCTGCAATCAACTATCGCAGAATTATTAAAAGTTGTTATATTTTAATGAAATATCAAAATTAAGTTTTATAAAATCAGATAATATGAGTTTGAAGAAATGTAAATGTTTTTATTGTTGTAGAAAATACAATATTTTAAAAATACTGACATGCTTACAATTTTTGTGAAGTTATTGTAGAAAAAACTTCGGTTCTTAAAGTGAAATTCTTAAAATTGTCAATTTCCATTCTAAAACTGTTTATCAGAAAAATATTCATTGAAGTAAAAAATAAATAAAAAATAAAATAAGAATTAATACATAAATAAACTACTTAGAACAGAGAAAAAAAATTGGGTGGGGCTGTATTGAGGCACATGGCCGTTGATGTAACGTGAATCATCACAGATCTTGGATGAAGTTTCTCCGAGCTACAGACTGACCAACGTATCTGTAAAGTTAATTGGGTGAGCCACCATCGTATATTTTTGAACAAAACTGATTAGAAGTAAGAGACATAAGGCATAATAAGGAACGGTAGAGGTGCTCGCGCCGTCGGCGTCGTTCACTGAGCCCGCCGTGCCACATTTGCAACGCTCCTCAAACAATCTCGCTCATTCGGCACGGCATTGAAGTACTTTTGCGTCGCCCACTACCTCCCTTTTCCAACGATATGCGTAACTTATATTTCCAGCTGTCTTTTTCGCGGGCTGAGGCTAAAATGTTTAGTTTTTACGCTTTTTATTAGTTTACTTTAAATTTGTACACATAAATATTGTCCTAAATACACTTATTATTACTTAAATCGATTTATCTCAACAAACTCTAAACAGAAAACACACGAACAACAGCCGATGAGGCTGCCAAGAGAGCAACAATAAATGGCTTCCGAGTACAATTGACATGTGAGAGAGACTTCATGATGTCTGTTCGAGTAAAATTGCGAGCTCAGTGGAATAAGTTCTGGTTGCTGAGTACTCCCACAGCATTACATAACATCCGGGAGAATTTTCTCCAGAAACATCCTTCCCCAAGCAATCGAAGAGACCAAGTCACCTTAACTCGGCTGAGGATTGGACATACTAGGCTTATTTTTATTTAAAAAAATTTTTTTTGTTAAACCTCTGGAACCACCGTTAGGTATACCTTCAGAGGATGAGATGAATGATTTTTTGCGTGTGTGGAAATGCCATGCCTGACCGGGATTTGAATCCGGGATCTCCAGATGAAAGGTTGAGACGCTACCATTCGCGCCACGGAGGGCGGTAAGGACATACGAGGCTTACACACGCTCATCTGTTTGGCTTTCCTCAGCAGATTTGTGAGGCGTGCAAGTTCAAATGGTCCGTGCACCACTTGCTCTTCGATTGCCTAATCTTTGATACCATCTGACATAAGTTAGACCTGGGTTCAAATATGAAATATAATATAAAAACCGGAAAGAAGGTGTAGAACGTCTGTTGCGGTTTCTCTCCCCTACAGTGGAATGAAGAATGTAATTTAGTGGTTTCTTCGAGTTATGTAATTTAGTTTGTGTTTGTTGTTTCTTGTCTTTGTTTATTTTAATTGTTTATTTTGTTACTTATTTATTTTTACTATTAAGTAGTGGTATTTTAGTCGCTAATGACTGTAACCTTGATGCGACTCTAAATAAAAGCATTAAACAAAAAAAAAACATATATATATATATATATATAAATTAAAACTAATTTTAAGTTTATTAATTAAAATATATTCGTAAATTTACATTTAATTTAAATAGAGAATTAATAGTAAATGAAACTGTGTTAAGTTACACTAAATAAATAGGCATAAACATTTGTATATATGCTTGTTTACAAATGTAACTGAGGGCAAATACAGAAGCTTCTGTTGAGATTTGAGTGAATTAGTTTTACTCCCATGTGACTAGTTAGGAATGCTAGTGGTCACTCGTATTTGCAAACCAATTGAAAGCGATATTGATTCCGATCGGTCGATTAAGTTTATTATGATTCTAATTTTTATTACCAAAGTGTAATTAAAAAAAATAAACTAGCATGAAATTTTAAATGTTTTAATACTATGATGTTTTTAGGTAATTACGGATAGTAAATCTGCACCATAAAAGCGTTCTTTTGTAGTATTTATATGTTTTTACATATGTATTACAGATTTCATCAAATTTTTATTCTTATAACTGTTTAGAATAGATATTATACTAATTAATTAATATTTAATGAATTAGTAAATATTAAATTTTGTAAATATAAATTAATAATTAGTTATAATATTCTACTTATTATTAGTATAAATTATTAATATAATTGTTTTTTTTTGAAATAGGAATGTCATTAGGAAATTTACAAGTAAGCAAAAATATTTTAATAGGTATCAGAGTAAAAAGAGTTTTATTGAAAGAACCTACACTAAGATGATTCTTTTAAGATATTTCAAAATTAGTAGATGTAAAATAAAATAAATTAATAAATGTGTAATTAATTCATTTGATAATAAAATGCAGAAAGTGAGTATTAAGATAAAATATAAATATCAAAATATCTGGTGCATCTTTATTTAGTCAGATCTATAAGTAGCTGCGTTACTTATTCATGTAATATCTTAAAATAAGGTTCAGGTAGTTGCTGTAAGAGATGGATGGGTGAGTGTAATAAATATCTAAAGTAGTCTACTAAACATACTCGTACATATTATTCAATCATAAAAGCTGGAACAACGACTGCTATTATACATAATTGTATTTAATATTCTAGTTTTGTTAATACAAGATACTACAACAAAAACTAATCAACTCTTTTAATCAGTGATATAATAATACATTGCATAGCTAAAATAATATATTGTATTTATTGTATATCTATAGCTTAGATAAAATGTAATCTTGTGATTTGAAATTATTGACGTTATGATGTGAATTTAATTACATCATAACTAGATAACAGCAACCAAATCTTAGGAAACACAGCGATTAGAAAAAAAAAGATTTCACTGCGAGTAAAAAGTGAACAACGAAAACATTATTTAAATTTGAGCAGTTTAAAATTTATCGTATAAAGTCATTTCACGTTTAAAATTAATGTCTGTTCTTTTATAAATTATTTTAGTTATAAATTAAAAAAAAAAAAAAAAATTATATATATATATTTTTTTTATTATATTAAGAAAAAAGACCAGAGAAAACCCCATATTTTGTTCAAGTTCTAAAAAAATTTATTTTGATTTAAAACCCCTTAAATTTTATAAAATAAAGAAAAAATTCAAGTAACGTATTTTGAAATGGATAGTCAGAAAACCTATTTTAAAAACATTCTCTGCTGCTATTTATTGTAACATTCTCTGCTGCTATTTATTTATTGTTTTAAACTAATAAAATATTCTACAACAGAAATTTCTTTAGGTAACCATTTATAATTTGGAAAGGAATTAAAAAGAAAGATTTAATAAAGAAAATACCAACCAGAGCCTACTTCACTTTAGAAGTATATTCTTTTTTATGTATTATCATTAGTTAGTCAACCTAATCTGACGAATTTTCAGAAAGAAAGCCAAAAGTTGATTACTAAAGGAATGGGGTAAGAAAGAAGAAAGTACTACTACAAACTAAGTATAGAAAAAGACTAACTACAGGGTACACAACTTTAGATAATTAAACTTTCAAGCAACACAAATGTATCATATGACAATCTTTACTGACGTAGTTCCTTTGCCTCATGTTCATCTCCATTCACTTCTATTTACAGCTGCAATTTTGAGTTCTTGTTAGTTCAAATTTCCTTTTAATCGTATAAAAATTCTTCCGTACTCTCTTGTTCTTTGAATTTTCTCTTATCCTTTTAGTACTCTTTTATTTAATTATTCTTTTTTTTTAGGATTTCAATTCAAATCCAAGGCTAATTATCTATCATATTCTGAACTTTTCTGATTAAGCATCTACTCTCTTAATTCTTACCATTTTAAAAATTTATTCCTTTGATTATTCTTTTAATTTTCCCCAGTTCTCGTTTATATATTAAGTAATTCTAAAATTTTCCTTTTTTCTTAATGCCAGTATTTCTTTTCACATACATAAAAAAAAAAAAAAAAATCAATCAATAAAGAAAAAAGTAATTGACATAATAGATAAAATTCCAAAAAAAGGAAAAACCTAACACTTCACAATACGCTACTCAAATCTTAACTGCATCATGTTATTACTACATAATAACATTTTCCTGTTAAATGCTTTCTCAATCTTTGCTTCTATCTTTTTATTCAATTTTCACTTTTTAAATCTTCTATTACCGTCTTACATAGTTACTTGAAAATTTTTATTTTATTAACATTTCCTATTTTGTGTTTTCATTCATTAACATATTCCTTCTACTTAAAATTGTTTTCATAAACAATTTACTTACTTACTTCTATTTAAAATTTTAAATTCAAAAAATTGTTTTCTTAAAATTTTCGATCCATATTCTGATAAAGAATCCTCAAATTCTTAATGTACTGATGAATCATTCTGTGCTTGATTTCCTAAAAAATTAAAATTGTTTTGTAGCCCTATTTCTTCATTCGTTTATAGGAAATTCAGATCATATCTTTAATATACATAATAAACAAGGTTGGAGATAAGCAGCAACCACCACGATAATGAGATTATTTCCATTTCTATTTTGTCAAATTTCTTCAAACGTTCCTTCCATCTTTAAAATATGTACTTATTATAAATATGTATTAAAATATTACTACAAAAGAAAACGATAACACAGAGAAAGGCATAAAATCAGCCATGTAACATGTAACACAAGTATATTAGTTAAATATAAATTAAAAAAAAAAAAAATTGTATTTTAAAAATCATTTTATTTAAATTATTAAAAAAAGAATTTGTAGTATATTTACATTGGGTGATATTTAAGTATAGAAACAGATTTATAATGCATGTCTAAGAGATACGCAGAAAGAAATGGATCCGTCATATTGAATCAAACATAGTTTTTCTAACTAAAATGGTGGACATATAATACATTTCATGACATATAATACATTTCGATTTAAAATTTTACAAGAAAAACAATGGTAAAATCTGTTTATCTGTTACTGTCTTCGTTATAGAGTTATAACCATTCAAAATTTCAATGACGGAAAAATCGTGGTCATAAAAAATCGAAGAAAAAACGCGCTACATGAATAATTTTTTTGCATTTTATATTCATAATGAATACTATAGTGCCCTATAGTTCGCAATTATTGCAGCTGGTTGTGTTTATCTATGTACTTTCCCAGACTCCCTTCACTCTGTTCCCACATTTGATTCTATTGCGCATGTTGGTACGAGCTTTCCTTATTTCTTTCCTATTTTTTTGTCTTAGTTGGCCTTTACCAACGCAACGAACAACATGTTCTCCGACTCCTGGTTTCACCAGTGTTTTGGTCCTTCGCACTCTAATAATTTCAATGATTGCAATAATTCTCCTCTATCTGGAATTTAATTTCATACTGTTCGGGACCAGCCCGGCTCCGCTGCTAGTGACTTTATTTTCTTTCGGCAACTGTATCGGTCGCTGTACCGTTATCAGTTTTAGTTTTTATTGGAACATTTATCTTCAATTTTATTCGCGGCGTTACGCGAAACTCTGTTCAGCAGCTTTATCTCTTTCTTTGTTCTTTCGTCAATCCTCCCTTATTTAATTTCAATCTTTTGGATCTTGATTGTCGCTGTTATTCAGTTTTATGTTTTCGCCGTAGTCCTGATATCTGGATGCGTTTCTATATATGTATATTCACTCTCTACGCCTCGTCCTCAAGCATCATCGACTTTCCTTATTATTAGGCAGTATTGTACAGTGAGTCTTTGTTTTAAGTTTTTTATTGTTTAATGAAAATATTTAAAAATTACGTTGGAAGTAGTGTTACATATTTAGCAACTGTAAATTTATGTTTTATATTGTTAATATAAACTTTTTAATCGATTCCATGTAATTGTTACTGTAAAGTAT
>JAAAKQ030248491.1:0-10973 GCA_010016005.3 Zanna intricata | reverse complement strand
AAAAAAAAATGTATACAGTAAATATACATTTACAGATTCAAACTAATATTTATTACAATAGAAACTCTTTCGATGTCGGTAATAGAAAGCATTTTATGTAAAAAAATGAATTATAAAAAATAAAATAAAATCAAGCTTATTACGCGAAACATACAACAAAACTTTGTACTTAGGCTTCTCGGCTGTGCAATATTAATGAACAATGTACCTACCTCCTTTACTAAAACTATACGGATGATCCTTAAAAGGAAGTAGACCTATTGATATTTAAAGAATACAAGAGTATACACCTTATCTTTCACAAAATTACATCCACAAATTACTTTTTTTTTTATGTGATAATTTTATTAAAGTTATTTTGTCTTGAATTTATAATACGAATTTAATAACGCATATTAATTAATAAAAATAATAATCATATAAAAAATTATTTAATTAAATTTATTTACGCTTTATTTTTATAAAATTGGTTCTACATTATAATAAAAAAAAATCCTGTAAAATAATCTTCAAATATTCATGATTTTGATGTTTCTACTCAGAAATATTAAAATCTTTGGTAAAGAAAATGAACGGAATTTTTTTTATTTTTACCTCAAATTTAAAACATAATACCCAGGTTCCACCATACAGTTTTGATGACCCAGTATCCTTTCTAAATTGCCATATTCTATAACTTAAAATTATACTAATAATTTTCTATTCGAATATTGAAATTCCATCTCCCGTTCAAGTGAGTGATATTCCACAAACAATCCGCATTGTACAATAACCCCTAGTAAGTACTTGACATTTCTCAAGTTTCATTTCCAAATAAACAACCCGAAACCGACAAGATCTTATTAAGTTTCAAAAGTATCTGTCTGAAGCTTTATATATATATATATATATTTATATTTAACAATACTTATATTTATGTTTTATTTCATAACATCGCCATTCGTTTTGTTATAATTTTCACACTGAAATTATGCTAATAATTTAAATGCGATAGAGATCTAATAGATGCCTTGACAAACCTCGGACACATATGACACACACACACACAGGAGGAGCCGGGGTTGAGGAACAGCCTCCTTCTGAGTCGACGCACGTCCCCGGGGATGAGCGGCGATGATGACGCACGAGGACTCCCAACCTGCCGGCGTGAACACGATCACATACACACACACACACGCGCGCGTGCACACACACAAAAGGGAATGTGAGTGTGTGGGAAGGAAGAATGGATGGCACTGTTATGAGTGAGTGTATGGGATATTATTAATCATGTCTTTTATTAAGTTAATTACAGGTGGAGAACACCCGAAGAGGTTGTGAAAGAGGATAGTAGACAAGAAGCAAGTTAATCGAGAATCGGAGTCAACAGATACACCCCCCCCCCACCATACTGAGTTATGTTTAATTGCAGATCCAGTCTCGCGGCGGAGAAAAGCGGTGAGGGAGGTTTAGTCGGTAGAGGGCATGTTATTTTATGCCTTTAAATAACATCTTGTGGAGCCTATTAGCCTGTTTGCTAGCCCGGGACAGTAATGTTCTGGGTCCGAGCCCGACACACACCACGATGATCCTGTGGAACGTACGTAAATGGTATTCCTTCTTAACTCATCGACAAAAAAAAAAGTTTACAAAAACCTCAAAAGTGGACTGAAAATTAAATGTTAGAACCAATTAATTAATTCAGAGACCAGATTTTCACCATTACATAAAAATGGTTTGTAATATTGTACTTAGGTAATGAATATTTAAATCTCGAGAATCGGAGTCAACGGATACATCCCCCCCCCCCCCGATACTGAGTTATGTTTAATTGCAGATCCAGTCTCGCGGCAGAGAAAAGCGGTGAGGGAGGTTTAGTCGGTAGGGGGCATGTTATTTTATGCCTTTAAATAACATCTTGAGAAGCCTATTAGCCTGTTTGCTAGCCCGGGACAATAATGTCCTGGGTCCGAGCCCAACACACCTCACGATGATCCTGTGGAGCGTACATAAATGGTATTCCTTCTTAACTCATCGACAAAAAAAAAGATTACAAAAACCTCAAAAGTGGACTGAAAATTAAATGTTAGGAACAATTAATTAATTGAGAGACCACAATTTTCACTATTACATAAAAATGATTTGTAATATTGTACTTAGGTAATGAATATTTAAATTTCCATATGAACAAATACTTTTCGAAGGACTGCAGACAGAAACTAACGAGATCATTATATAAAATAAAAGTACGATTTTTTTTTTTTTTTACTTTTCATATTTTTCCAACCATAATTCGAAAAATCTTCTCTTATATTTACTCTGGAATTAAAAAAGATGAATGCAAAATTCTTAAACAGTTTTTTTTATCCTAAATAATAAAACTAATTTATATCAAAATTTATGAAATTTAATTTGGCATCTGCAAATAAAAATGTAATAACAATAAATGACAGTAAAAAATATAACTGACATTTAAGAAATGTCACGGTACATACTGGGTCCTTTGTATAAGTTAAACATTTCTAAAGACATACTATTTTTGATCATCAGAGTCATTTTTAAAAATAGCATCAAAATTGGACAGTGCAATTGTAGTTAGTACAGTACATAAAAACGTACATTGTAGTAGAAACTACATAGTATTTACACACTCCGTTTTATTACAGTAAAAATTATTCAGTTACATCAACAATAAAACGCTTACAGTAAATTGTGAATTAGCTTCTTCTTTTAAGGACAAACTAAATCAGTGAGCATGTTTTTACTTCCTTGTAAGAAAGTACAATTTGATGCAAATGCAAATGTTAAGTTTTAATCTATGCAATGGTGACGTCAACTTCTATAGATATCGATTTGACCTCGGTTCGTTCTTGTTCCTGATTAGAGATCCGTAACAAAAGTAGATTTTATAAAAGGTAAAAATTTTAAAAAGTAAAGACTAAGAAAAAATTTAACAAAGTGCGCCTAACAGAACTGTACACGCTTACTGCGTAGCAGTACATTGAAGCTATGTTATTTGCATAAACGTATTAAGGAATATTTTTTAACTAATTAATTTATATCTCGATTCATAATTAATATTTGAGGGACAAGAATAAAGATTATTATCGGTGCATTTTTCCCTTTTTAACCGAAATATACTACTCAATTTTTATTACTCTTAATAGAAATAAATGTATTTGAAGAATTATTTTATTAACTTCTACAGTAAAAAAATAAATAAATAAATTCTTAAATACAAAAAAAATATACTATCGGTTCCAGAAATCGTTTTTCTTCTCCTTGTTAAGGACAATCAGAATTAGAGGAGGTGGCCCTGGCAACATCAAATGAAAATGACACTCATGGTTATATATAAACACCAGCATAAAACAAGTAGCACTTTTGACCACGTTATAAAACCGGCGGATATTACGTCATTATTAGTAGGCGTGGCTAAATCTTAAAAAGAAGGTATCTTTCTTCTTTATCTAACTTAGAATAAACAAACTGCCATCTCCATTCATTATTTAATATATAATCATTGTAAAAATAAGTATCTTTAAAAAGAAAAATCTTCAAAAGTATTAATCATAAAAACAGTCTAGATAATTTTTATCTTATAAATGAGTGTAAAGAATTTTTTATTCTACCATTTTATTTTATGAAGGAAGAGTACTACAGAATCTTGATAAAACCAGTGATGATAAATACGGAAGAAGATTTAATTATATAATAGATTAAAAATATAAAATATTATTAAGATTATTCAGATATCTGACGTTTTTTTAGTTATAATAGGTTAGATAAAAATGTAACACGCTAGAGTATGATGTTCCCTCTATATTTATAACTGCACAACTTTGTTATTAACAAACTTTTCATCGAAAAGCTAAGGAAAACGTTTCTCAACTACTCAAGTTTTGTAGAAATTGTCAACTGTTTGTAGTTCTTCGTGTGCAGAAATTTATTCTGCGCGCGCGCGCGCGCACAAATATATATATATAACGCAAAGGGCTAATATATAACCTTGTAGAAATGTTGATCACTATTATTGTTTAGTAGCACCGTGTGAATATAAAGATAGTATGAATTTGTAGTTAAAGGAGAAGAGACCTAACCCTCAAGATCAGTTTTGATAATTACAAGTAGATAAATGAAAATTTCACTTTAATCATTACAAGGACTAGCTTATACATTACATCAATACTATTAAAGAAAGCAACGCATATTATTTTGTATTTCCGGTAGTTCATATGCAACACATCCACAATTAATAAAAATCTGACAAAAAATTATAATTAAAAGAAATTTCATAATAAAATTGAAATATATATATGTATATATATATATATATACATTTTGTTTGGGCTAATTTTGGCCCAATCAAAATAAATTATCATAGAAAAGATATATGTACTGAAATGTTAAATTAAATAATTCAGATCACGTGATTTGTACCAAAGTTATTCGAATATTTGATTTTTTTTAAACTGCTGATCTGTCTTTTTCGTGGCTATGAAACATATAAGATTGAAGAAGTAGAAGTCAGTATTGTTTTCTCTGAGAGTAATGATGATAAATGTAGAGCTAGTAAAAATTGTGAATAGACTGAATATCAATTGAGTTTTGATTCGATTGGATTGTTATTCTGATACGCATCCTTATATTCGATTCAATAAAGATGGTAAAGGAAACTACCTCGCTACTAAGTTTCTCACTTTCTCTACTGCGTTTTCTCTAGTATACTTATTATTAAAGTGAAAACTTTTTTTGCACGTTATGCCGGACTTTTTGTGGTAGACTTTTGAATAGAAAAAAAAAAGCTGACTCGAAATCAAAAATCGTCACGAGACGCTAAGCATATATATATATATAAAGGAGAAAAAGAGTAGAGCTAGAATATATACATATATGCATATAATATATATACAATAGAGATAGAAGAAAAAATATCGATGATCCGTCGGTGATTCCCGATACACTTCTCTTTCTTTCTTCCCCTCTTTTTCTCTCTTTGTATATACCAATACGCATTTACGTATACATTAATTCAGTAGAAAGACTGTTGTAGTTATCCGGAGCATATTGATTTATAGATATGGTCGTGTATACCTATACGTATTGAAGCGTTTGTTAACTTGTTTTTATAAAATTAATTTAATTTTATTATCAAATTATTTAATTAACCATTACACTATATCTATATATATAAAAATATTATGTTGGTTTGTGTTCGCTTCAAAAACTCAAAAAGTTCTGCATCGATTTAACTCAAATTTTGACACGATATACAACCCGCTTCAAAGATTGTTTTAATCTATTTCTTGCATCAGTAACATACCGAGTTTTTAAATTATTTATCATAATCTAAGCATAGTAATTGTAGGAGTTATTCGGAAAAGTTCGGGAAATTTTGAAAAACCCCGAAACACATGTTTCTTAATCTTTAACGGGATACCTATACACCAAATTCCACTACAATATCTCTATTGGTCCCCGGGAAACGGCAGTAACCGTTTAGCGCGGATGAAGCCGCGGCGGAGATGCTAGTTATAAATAGATTTCTTAAGTAGTATATTAAGATCTTTTAAATGAATAATCACATACATTAGAATCATCAATAGAATCAAATAAAATTATTAACCAATGATCGGTACTCATTATTTTAAACTTCATTTCTGTTTTCTTAAGAATGCTATATCATTTTCATAAGTGAATTACGACTCATTTAAGATTACTTACAACCATTACGGTTTTAGTAGTTAACATAAGTTACTTAAATTTATGTCTTATTCGTTAGTTAATTACACTGCGAATCATATTTTGTTTGCCGGCCTCCGTGACGCTAGTGGTAGCGTCTCGGCCTTTCATCCGGAGGTCCCGGGTTCGAATCCCGGTCAGCCATGGCATTTTCACACACGCTATATATCATTTATCTTCATCCTCTGATGTAATACTTAACTGTGGTTACGGTGGTTAAAAAAAAAATTATATTTTGTTTAAAATAAAATCTTATAAAAAGGAGATGTTAATGATGTATAATTTTCTTCTAGATCAGATTAATAAATACCACTCTTAATAATTTGTTTACTATAATTCTAAATATTTATATAAGAATTACATTCCTTATTAATAAATAAATAAATATTAAATGCATAAAATGATATAAAAATAAATTAAAACTATAACATGGTAATTTATAACTATTGATAAAAAAAAAAGTGGACGATCTATTTAGCTATTACTATCTGTTTACTAAAGACAGTTTATACTAACGGAAGGGCGGTGTCAAATGCTATCTAATTCAAAGTGAAATGAATATCGGAGTAATTCTGTTTATAAGTGATTGTAGTTACGATAATACGATAACATTACCGCCCCCCAACCGTGCCGATAACAAATAATATAAACCGTTTTATTACAAATCACATAAAAGAAAAATCAACTGAATTAATAAAACGACGTAGTATATTTTAATTCTTATCTATTTAGTATAAATATAAATATAATTAATGCACTGTAATATGAATTATGAAATAATATTTTCTTTGAAGTTATATACTATAATTACTAGTTCAATCCATATAAGCAAAAAAAATCATTCCAAGTATGTGATTTGTCCCTTCATTCTCGATTACATAAACAACTGTTTTTTTTTTTTTTAACGAATGGTCAAGATTTCCAGTAGATTCAAATAGATATTGTAAATAGATATGGCCCACCGGACTGATCTAGTGGTTAACGCGACCTCACAAATCAGCTGATTTCGAAGTCGAGAGTTCTAAGGTTCAAATCCTAGTAAAGGTTGTTATTTTTATAACGGATTTGAATACTAGATCGTGGATACCGGTGTTCCTTTAGTGGTTGGAATTCAATTAACCACATTTCTCAGGAGTGGTCGACCTGAGATTGTACAAGACTACACTTTATTCAAATTCATACACATCATCCTCATTCATTCTCTGAAGTAATATCTTACGGTAGTTACGGAGGCTAAAAGATAAAGAGAGACCTATCTGTTCCGTAAAAGTATAATATGCGCGAAATATACGTAGCATTCGGTTCTATATGATTCACGCTGATAAGTATTGAGAAACATATCAATTGATAAGTTTTGATATTACTAAGCAATTATGTAGTAGTATGGACTATATGATCAAATTTCCGAACCCGAACTACTACAGTTTTATAGAATTTAATTTGGATTCTGCAATATCCAAATTATATTAAAGTTAAACTATTTACAAGATTTAGAGAGGATATTATCTTTACTGAAAGTCTTGTTCCTTTTGTTCGGTTCCTTGTACTTTGTTAGTTCATTTTTTATTGTTTAAGTTTGTTAACATAATTTATAAGCTATAAATAAATAATGTTAAACAAAGAATTAAATAATATCATAGCCACATATTATGTCATCTATCTAATACTGAAGAGTGAGCCTTCGTGGACAAATTTAATCATGTCTGTGCAGGTCAAATAAAACATGTAGCTGAAAACGTCGTTTGTATTAAGCACTATATTTAGGAATGAATTAATTTCGTTTAGTCTTATTACTGTCTTAAATTTGTTAACAATGCAGTGTCATAATGCCTCAAAATTGCGTAAATGATGATTTTATTTTCTTTTTATAACACTAATAAACATAATTTTTGTTTACTAACATGCAATAAATTATTTTAATCTGGTTTTTGGTGCTGAAAAAAAATGAATGCAGAATCTTTTTATCACCCACCATTTTTAAAATATTATTAAATTTTAATTTAAAGATTTTTTTTTAATTTTTCATAATATAGTTAGCATTTTAAGCTCCCATATTGTATTTTCTTAGTTAATTTTTTATTATTTAACTTTGTTAGCATAATCTGTAAGCTATAAATAAACAATATTAGACAAAGAATTAAATCATGTCATAGCCATATATTATGTCATCTATCTAATACTGAAGAGTGAGCCCTCATGGACAATATTAATAATGTGTGTGCGGGCCAAAACATGTAGCTGAAAACACAGCTGTGTTGTTTGTATTAAGTACTGGATTTAGGAATGAATTAATTTCGTTTAGTCTTATTACTGTCTTAGATTTTTTAACATTGCAATGTCATAATGCCTCAAAATTGCGTAAATGATATAGGATTTTGTATATCAGGCAGAAATTTCCGAATGTAAGTGAAGGAAAGATTAAAGAAGAAATATTTGTTGGTACTCAAATAAGAGAGTCGATCAAAGTTAATATATTTAACTCGATGTTAAATAATGTAGAAAGTACAAATTGGGCTTCATTTAAAGACGTTTGCAAACATTTCTTGGAAAAACAAAAATTCGATAATTACCACGACATTGTTAATCAACTTCTTACTTCATTCAAAGCTGTGAGATGTAATATGTCTTTCAAAATACATTTCCTCCGCTCATATCTGGATTTTTTTCCCAGACAACCTCGGAGGCGTAAATGACGAACACGGTGAACGTTTCCATCAAGATATTTCGGTGATGGAAAGCCGCTGTAAAAGGAAATTGAATGCTAACATGTTAGCCGATTACTGTTGGACATTAACTACGGTTGTGCCTGAGGTTATTTGTAAAAGAAAAGCATCAGCAAAATCATTCTAACACAGGTATGGCCATACCAAATTACAAATTTTACAGATTTTAATTATCGTATTTTCGCATAATTTTATTTTTTTCTTTTGAAGCGTAATTTATTTAAAACTAAGGACGATAGAAAATTATATTTACAGATCTGTAATATACGCAAAAAAACAATTCGAGAAATTGTATCATACTTAGAGAAACATAACAAATGTTTTTGTTTATCAATGCTATCAAAAGCTACAGTCACTCATTTATTAAAAAAAATATCAGTGTATAAAACGAAGTTATAAAAAGGTGTATTTTATTTATTAAAAAATAAAATGAAATAAATGTAATAATAATAATAATAATAATGAATAGTCAAACAATAAATCTGATAATTTTACGACCGCGTATTAAAAGAGTTAAAAGCAAAATTCCTTTAAATTTAAATTAAGTGATTTTTTGTTAAATTTATCTATTTTTACAACCTTCATTCATTACACAAAGTAGCCCATTTAAACTGAATAAATAATTTAATTTATTTTTTTTTTCTATAAATGTTATTTATCTACATACTTACGAAAGAAATAACCATAACAATAAAATTTAAAAACTTTGTAATCAGAAAAGTAAGTTTTTTTCTAAATGAGCTCTAAAAGATGTAGTAAAGTAGAACATCAATTTTAAGAAGTTTATTTTTTTAAAAAGGATTGACAGTAATTTTCACCTTAGGCCTACAACTTTTACACTAAACTACTAAATGCCTCTTAAAATTTAAAGATCATTTAAAAATATAAATAATGAAGGTTTATATTTTATTAACTTGCTAGTAAATTCTTTTTTACCTTAATTCAATCCATATCCGATATAAAATTAAATTAATAAAAAAATCATACGAGTCTAAAATTAGGAATAGAGCGATTTTAAGGAAACAAGGGATATTCTATTTTGTATCTGTAATAATCCATACTGAAAATTGTTGTATTGAAAATAAAACATTGTATTTTTTTTATTGAAAAATTATTTCATAATTAATGGTTAATTTAAAATAACTTTAACCTATCAATTGATTATCTACTTTGAAAAGAGATTTCTTTCCCTCTTTGCGGGTATGGGCGGCGATGATGACGCACGGCGACTCCCAACACCCCTGGCGCGGCACACTTATATACACACTTAGGAGCCGGGGAAGGGGTAGAGCCTCCTGCTGGGTCGCCGAGTGTCCCTGTTTCAGGGATGGGCAGCGATGATGACGCACGAGGACTCCCTGGCCTCTGGCGCGAACACGTACGTGTGTGTGTACTCACCCATACAAAAAAAAGAAGGAAAAAAATACACACAGACACATACGTACATATACATACATACACTTGCACACAAAAAAGTGTGTGTGTGTGTGTGTGTGTGTGTGTGTGTGAGGAGGGAGAGAGAATGGCAGAATGGCTGTGTGAGGGAGTGGGATGTTTATAAATAGAACACCAGAAGAAACTAAGTACAAGTAGAAAAGATCCGAAGTAAGCCGGATATATCCCTCCGAGACTGAGTTATGCTTAATTGCTGGTCCGGTCTCGGGGTGAAGTAGAATTCCAGTGAGGGTGGTTTAGTCGGTATGGGGCAGGTTATATTATGCCTAACAACATCTTGGCAGAGCCTGTTAGCCTGTTAGCTGGCCCGGGGTGGAGAGCGTCCTGGGTCCAAGCTCGACACACCCGTGGTGGCGTGCGTAAACGGCATTCCTTCATCTCCGGAAAAAAAAACCTATCAATTGATATTAATGATACGCTGATTAATACTTTTTTCTTATATATATATACTAGCAGACCCGGCAATGCTTCGCGATTTGAGAGTATATATATATATATATATATATACAGATAAATGAACACAAGTGAAACTGAAAAAACATTAAAAAACCGAACATTACGAAACTTCACAAAATTTAACCAATTTATCACTTTTTTCTTTTTCCCCTTTTCCCCCCTCTTCCAATTTTCCCTTTTATCCCGCGCTTAAATTGGTCCAGCAGTTTCTTGGTTTATAGCGGACACCACATACGAAAATTGCCTTTCATATATATAGAAGAAGAAAATCTGTTTATAAATTACTTTGTTTCGTAAATATCTCGACGACGGCGCCAGTTTTTGAAAAAAATGTTTCTTTTCACTTATCTAATATATATTCTAAATATGATCCAAATCTGACACTAAATTTTTTTCCAAATATCTAGACCTCAGCGCCATGTAGCGGGTCCATTTCTAGCAGAGGTATTTTTTTCATGTTAAGTAACACATATTCTGAATATGAGCCAAATCGAACAACAAATACAATTTTTACAAATATCATGATCCCAGTGCCACCTAGCGGATCTAAACTAATTCAGAAACTTGTATATAAAAACACGTCCGTATACAACGTTATGTCAAAATTTTAAAGGAATC